>JAFEME010000187.1:0-50532 GCA_018831755.1 Niveomyces coronatus | reverse complement strand
GGGGGCGCCAGACTGTGCCAACGGTGTGCTTATAGTGAGACGACGGATGAAACTGTTTAGGCAGGGACATCGAGATACGGGTACGACTGCCACGAATGTCTGCAGCAAAAGATGCTCTCCTCTGAGATAAACCAAACCAAGAAATCAAGGGCGAGCCTGGAGATGGTGCGTAGTAGGCATCGATGGGGGTAGCGCTTCTAGTGCCGACACATCCTCGATTTCCTTTTTATTTATTTTTTGACTTTGCCCTTCCCCTGCTGCGCTACCTACAAACGAAATCAATGCGGCGCACCGCCCGAGTAAAAAAAAAAAAAAAAAAAAAAAAAGATGAGGGCTCGTGAATCTGCTTCGAGCGACTGCCGCCTCGCTGGTTGACTAGGAATTCTTTTTGCCCATTTCGGCTTTTTTTTTATGGTGGTTTTGCTCACGCCCGGAGCAGAGGCGGCGCCCGTGAGCTTTATTTTAATTTATAATGAAAATTTTTCTCCTCTTTTCCTACAATTTATCGAGACATTGGCAAGAAAATGATGTGAGAATAAAAGGTTAATAGATAGAATGTATCGCTGAGCCGTGCTTCTTCTCCCATTTTCATCGATCGAGGATAAGACAGACAGATCAAAATAGTAAAGGATTCTCTCAAATTTATCCCCCCCCCCTCCTTTGCTTGGCATTTGCCGACGGGATTTACCCCAGCGGACAGCCCAACGTAAGCTGGTGTTTGTGTGTGTAGAAGCACGCCTCTTCCTCTCTCTGCATTGATGCATTGCTGGCTTAGATGCATGCCCGCAGAGTTTTGCGCCCGTGAAGTCGTTGACTCAGCAAGAGCACCCCCGCCAAGGAGGGCTTTTTGTTTTTTTTCCCGCTGCAAGAGTGGGGGCCGCGCCTGTGTGTGAACCCCTGCCAGCCACTGTACCGTCTCAGGCACCGTCAAGTCATGGCAGCCGTGCGAATCCGCCATACACAGACCGCTGACCTTGATTGCTTGATGAAGCTGCATCGCCAGATCCGCATACCATGATTTCAGAGACAGCCCGCTCATACTTCCTCCATCTTTTTACTTCTTGCCTCTTCTTCACCTCTCAACTCCTTTTGCTTCGTTTTTTTATTCCCTCCCTTGTTCTTCTTCTTCGTCTATACATGCCCAAGACCGCCTTGGGGGCGGACGCATCTAGACTCTCTAGTAGCAACAGTCACTCTTGGCACCCTGCCACTGAACGGCCAATATGCACTTAAACCACATCACCTCAACTAAGTCCGTAGTACCCTGACTAAAAGAAAAAAAAAAAGCCTGCGATAGGTTCTTATAATGCTTCATACGATGCGCCACGCTGTCAAATTTCGCCGGGGACCGCTACCTTGCCAGCCACAGTTAGCCCCAATGGAAAAAATTGACGAGCCTCATCATTGCTTTTCCACTCCTGCCCCCTGGCCCCAGCCCCAGGACGAACCCACCGCTTTCGCTTTTGACCAACCCTATTCTGACACACACAAAAACACGACGTTAGTATTAACAGTATCAACCTACTTGTTACTTGTTTTACTCACACACCACCCACGCACCACTTCTTCACACCCAGGCATTGCGCCCACCCAAGGCAAAACACAATGCGCTTGTCGTCATCATCCCCATCATCATCATCAATTCTTCTTTTCTTCTTCTCCATCACTAGTTCTACCCCCACCACTACCCCCTTTCCTTGCAGCACATCCTAACATCCTATTCGCGGCTCGCCGTCGTCCTTTGGCTCTCTCCCTTCTCCCCGGTCGACGACGACGCACGCCTGTCCGTCAGCAGCCACGACCATGATTCCCATCCAGTGATGCTCGACTCTTGCTGGAGCACAACAACACTCCAGCTTCCACTGTACATACATACATACATACATACGGATAGCAAGTACACACATACCTACGGATGGCCATGGCATGGCATGACACGCTTCGAAGCTTTTACGCTTTGGCTCCCGGCAGGCATCCCGGGAGGGGCCAAACCACCAAACCACCCCTGGTCGTGGCTTTTTTCATTCTTTCTTGACCGTTCGGTCTTGTCCCTTTTGGCCACCTGGGTAGTGCGGGCTTGTACCCGATTGCCTAGACAAAGGAAATGGCTTCTCCATCTCTCTCGCAATCCCTCCCCCTTCCGCCTCGAAGTCCTCTGATTAGCCTTCCGACTACCACGGAAGTCAGTACCGGACGGCGGACTGCCAACTAGGTAGGCCCCTGGCCTAGTGCTTGGACCTTTGGGCCTCTTATTTCATTAGTTCTTCATCTTTTCTTTTTCATTCGTGTTGAATTTTATTTTATTATATTTCCTTTTTATTTTCTTTCTCTCTTACTCTCTACTTGCAAAGCATGTTATTGCCGATTTTGTTCTTGGTCCTCCAAACTAGAAAACAGCCCTGTTGAACTCTTATATCTTGCCGCATCCACCCCCTTCTTCCTACCACGACCCCTTTTGCCCTCTTATACATATGCTTCTCGTTGCCAGCTCATTGTTTTACATTGCCCGATTTCTTTTAAAACATTTTTCTTCTTCCGTTTTCCAAGAAAATAAAAAAGACTTGTAATAGAACCAACTTCGGCACACGCCTCCTTTGACACGACTCAGACTGCCCACCTCGCTCCCCAACCTACCAAAGCTACGCCTTCACTCACGCCTTACACACCCTTTCGTCTCTCACGTCGCACACGACTGTCTTCATGTCGTGACCAGTTTTCACATAAAAAACTCCTCCTCCTATGTGTCGCTGGATCCAGCATCCCTCCTCTTCTTCTCTCTCCATCTCATCTCTCCGCCAATTTTCGAGTTTCGCGCCGACAACCAACAGCCTAGCCCACCCGCTTACACAAGACCAACAACGCCTCACCGCCTCAATACGAGTCTTGCTGTCATGTCTCCCTCGACTTCCGAGGTCGTGTCCGGCCATGCACGTCGGACAGATGGGAAACGCAAAGAGACGCCGCCCTTTCCCGCTCAGCAAATGTTTGTTCTAGGTATGTCTTCACTTTGGCACAAACGGAACCGCATGATCATAAATGCTCCTGCGACTTTGGACTCTGCTCCGCCAGCACGATGACAGGCTCTCTCTTTCTCTGAGTTCCCGTTCAGCGGTTACTGACTCTCTCCTCGTAATTTAGCTTGCTGCAGAATTTGCGAGCCAATCGCCTTCATGTCCATCTTCCCATACATCTATTACATGGTCAAGGACTTCCACATCACAGACGATCCCAGCAAAATCTCCGTATATGCTGGCATGGTCACCTCTGCCTTTACCCTCGCCGAATTTGCCACGGGTGTCCTTTGGGGACGTCTGAGCGACAGAATCGGCCGCAAGCCCGTACTTCTCAGTGGTCTGGCTGGAACTGCCCTGAGTGTTCTTATTTTTGGTTTTGCTCCTAGCCTGCCCGTCGCACTCTTCGCGCGCGCTCTGGGCGGTCTTCTCAATGGGTATGTATAGACAGACGCACCACTGTAAATGCAGCGCTCCTAGAACTCCTGGGCTGACATTCCATCTAGAAATATCGGAGTACTTCAAACTACTGTAGCCGAGCTCGTGACTGTCAAGGAACAACAACGTTCGTCTACAGGCCACACATTTCACTCACTGGTCAACCTGTACTGACCGCTGTATCCAGCTCGTGCTTATACCATCATGCCCATGGTGTGGTGCATCGGGTATGTATCCACACATACAACATGTGCTGTGCGCTCAAACTGACGAGTCGCAGCTCCATCGTCGGGCCTATGATCGGAGGCGCTCTAGCAAGACCTTGCATCAGTTACCCCAACCTTTTCGCGCAAGGAACTATCTGGGACCGCTTCCCGTATCTGCTCCCCAACCTTTTCAGCGCTTGTACCGTTCTCTTCGGCGTAACGGTCGGACTCCTGTTTCTCGACGAGACTCACACCAAGAAGAAGCTTCAGCGCGATCGATGCCGCGAGGTTGGAGACAAGCTCATCGCCTTTTTCAGCCGTGTCAAAAGCTGTCGCGGCCGCGCTCCCGAGAAGCAAAGCCTCCTGGCCGACGCGGCGCCCGGATATAGGACTGTCTCGTCCCGCACTCCCTCCATCATGTCTGTCGATGAGGAGGCTCTCCCGTCCTACAAGAGCCGGGAGAACTCGCCGAGGCTTAACCCGACCAAAGCTCCGATTCCGCCAGCCGTTCTCCGAGCTGAGCCTCTTGTGAAGCCCAAAATGAAAATCTTCACCCGGCCCGTGATTATGAACATCATATCGTATGGCATCCTCGCTTTGTGAGTCCATCTCTATGTTTTTCCATCACGGGACATTGCGGCTGACCACAGCAGCCATACGATGACATTTGATCAGCTATTTCCAGTATTCCTCAGCACTGCGCCGACAGAGCATCCTATCCAGCAGCTTCCTTTTAAATTCGTCGACGGATTCGGTCTCGATACTAAGGCGATCGGTGTCATCATGTCTGTCCAGGGCCTCTACTCGCTCTTCTCCAACTATCTTGTCGTCGCCCCAGTGACCCGCCGCCTCGGCTCATTGCGCCTTTTCCGCCTCATCGCGTTTTCTTACTTTTCGCTGTACCTCGTCACGCCCTACATCGTTTTGCTGCCCGAGGAGCTGAGAATGCCGGCCATTTATCTGCTCGTCATCTGGAAGTGCACATTCGCGACAATGGCATACCCCAGCAATGCTATTCTGCTGGCCAACTCTGCCCCGTCCAAGGAGGTGCTCGGCACAATCAACGGCATCGCTGCCTCGACTGCCAGCCTCTGCAGGGCGCTCGGCCCCACGGTATCGGGCTTCTTGTACGCCGTGGGTCTGCAGACCGGCTACTCTGGGCTGGCCTGGTGGTTCAGCGGTGCCACCACTCTGGTCGGTGCTTACCTCAGTTCGCAGATCACCGAGGGCGGTTACAAGACTGCCGCATCTGAAGAAGAGGAAGAAGAAGCCCTTCTCGGCTCGGTGCTGAGCGAAGAGGACGAACAGCAGCGGGTTTAAATTGGAGGATTGGTCTCTGCGAGCAAAGCAGAAAAGCCTCGACCGTGCCCATTCATCAAAAGCCTACATTCGCATTTCCATGTTTCCATTCCGTGCTACTTTTCGTGGGCTGGCATTTCACCAAAACTATACGTCTTTTATTTACAATACCCCCTCCCGCCATGGCAACGGCGTTATTTTCTCTCCATACTAGTCTATTCGTTCTTGGGTACAATTTCGGCTCGATATGAGAGGGTATATTTTCAAGCACATTGGTTGGAAAGTCTGGGACTCTTGATATGTTAGCGCAAGGTCACAGAATGGTTTTCTTTTATTTCATTTTATTCACTCATTCTCATTTGTTTCACTTGCATCATAAGGAAAGGTCTTTGGGATAGATGGTATAGGAATGCGACAATCACGGGCCCAAGCCCTGCAACACAATATATTGCTTACAATAAACGGTTTTTTTTTTCCTTCATAAGCCTTTGAATGTGTCGATATACGTATATACGACAAATGGGTGGATGCACGACACGCCAGTCTGGCCACTGATTGATTGTGAGTCGTACAGCAGTGCTGGTAAGAGTGTATTTTGTTTGTGATTCACGAGGAAGCACGTGCACTTTTCCGATCGATGTTCAACAATACTCTTTCCTGTGTATCCATTAATGAGGCGTTTGAGGGGTCACACAAAGCCCGAGATTGTGGGTGAGTCGATCCGGTTTGCTTGATCGATTGACTTGAGTGCGCCGTGCGACGCAGCTACTACTTGTGACGTTTTGCATGATATGGATGACGCAACGGCATGCTTGCGATTAGGGAGCGAAGGTGATTCTTTACGGCGAGAAGGTTAAAGAGCATTAAATTGTGCGATATATATATATGCGTATGCTCGGACTCGAAGTCACTGTTTCACCCGAGCGTCAAACAGCGCAACGGCCTCATCGCGATGCCTCTGCACGTCAAAGTTGATGATGAAGTCCCAGCGCGGAAGCAGCTTCGCCATGAGCTTGTCCAGGTCCAGCCCGGTATCCTCGCCCCGCCCCGTCACGATGAGGCCGGTGGCCCGGCTCGACTCGACGATGCGCTGCGTCCGGGGCCTGCGCACCTCGTCGTACACGCGGAGGGCGGCGGCGGCTTCGGCGACGGTCCCGGCGCGGCCCAGCAGCGACGACAGCACCAGGCTGTCCTCGATGGACATGCCGGCGCCGGAGCCCTGCCAGGGGGTGGTGGCGTGGGCGGCGTCGCCCATGACGGCGACGGTGTCCGAGGCGTACGTCCTGGCCGGCGGGTGGTCCCAGAGGTAGATGGCGGGCTGGGCGGGCTTGTCGCAGAGCAACTTGACATATTTTCCGTTAGTAACGATACCATCATTTTTTTTTTTTTTTACTTTTTTTTTCTCTTCAACAAGTGAAAGAGAGGGGTGTAGCCTTACATCTTCGACACCCTTTCGCAGGTGTGCCGGCCAATCCTTGTAGGCCTCCCGTAGCTCGTCGGCGTCGATCATCCGGTGCCACCGCGAGGAGCCGACGGCGGCCGCCTCGTAGCCGCTGAGGACGAACTGCGCCATCTTCTCGCCGCCGCCGCCGCCGAGCACGTTGTGCAGCATGTACGTGTCCTCGCCGATCCACATGTGCTCGCGGGCGTGCTCGGCGTCCCCCATGGTGTCCGGGCCCAGCGCGGCCCTGGCCCGGGCGAGGGGGACGAGCGCCATGACCGCCCACCAGCCCTCGTTCCTGGGCTGCGCGGCGGCGTCGTCCTCGCCCAGCACGACGCGCCGGACGAGGCTGTGGATGCCGTCGGCGCCGATCAGCACGTCGCACTCGTGCGCGGTGCCGTCCTCGAAGCGCAGCACGAGCGGGGTGTCGTCGTCGTCGTCGTCGTCGCGATCCACGCGGACGAGCTTCTTGCGGGCGTGCATCCTCTCCGGGGCCACGCCGGCGAGCAGCTCCCTCAGGAACGCCGCGCGGTGGACGATGCTGGTCAGGCCCTCGCCGTCGCCGGCGTCGTCGAGGGCCTCGTCGACCTTGCGCCCCGCGGAGGGGCCCTGGGCGAGCATGAAGCGCACGCCGAGCTGCGGGACGGCGCCGGCGCGGCGGAGGGCGGAGGCGGTGGGGGCGCCGATGAGGCGCAGCGCCGCGAGCGCGTTGCGCGCGAGGCCGATGGCGGCGCCCTGCTCCCTGAACTCGGCGGCGGACTCGAAGATGTGCACGTCCAGGTGGCGGTGCGGGAGCAGCGCGTGGAAGAGGGAGGCGCCAGCGAGGCCGCCGCCGGTGATGGCTACGCGTATGCGCTCGGACATGGTGTGTGTGTGGGAGGAGTTGTTGGATGAAGGGGAGTGGGATATGGCGTGGTGGGCGGCGGGAAGGTTGTCTGGAGGGTTCTTATATGAGAGATGGGGTGCGCGGAGACTTGTCCTGTTTTGCCGACTTTGTGCATGTAACACGCCACCGTTGGGATCCGATGATTCCGCCCCCCGGGCCAGGTTTCATAAACGTTTGGTTTGAACTTTGCGGCACTCGAGAGCCTCGTACGGTCATGTGGGTGGATGTTAACCTGTCGGCAGTTTTATGTTGAGATTCTCAAGTATGGAGCATGCCGAGTAAAATGCAACGGACTCTTAAATATAAAGGCAAATTAGAAAATCTTCTACTGAAACAGCCTTTAAAACCGTTGAGATTGGCACCTGCTTGTGATACTTCAAAGTAGTTAGGCCATAGTCGACGGCTCTAGCCATTTGTCTTAAACGAGGCCTTGGTGTACATGACACGTCAACGCATGACGTGTGGTTCCTCCATCTTAATTTGGAAAACCAGGCTTGCATTGAAGCAGCCAGGCGACAAGAGCTACTTGTTAAACGAAGTCTCCCTGGCTCCTGATGAAATGCAACGCACTGCCTCGACCTGCCGCGATATGACGGGCAGAACCACCGCCCGACCTTATTGTCGTGGGTCCTCCTCCTTGCCTGGATATTGCGAAGCTGATGTGACCCTTCTTGGGAAGAGAATCGGCAATGGCCAGTACATGCTGGCCAGGAAGCAAGCAGTATCGCTATTTCCGGATTAGTAGTCGATTTGACGGGCTGTTAGCACTAGAAACCAGAGGTCATCGTCATGCGCCAATATTCCTCGGCAACCTTACTGAATCGACAGCTTTGCCGCTAGACGTAACTGAACAGGCGGCTAGCCGCATACCTCGGAAAGTGAATTGGCAGGAGCTCAGTAAGGGCCCGCGCCAAAGTCGTGGGAGGTGTGCTTTTGGCGGCAAACGAGGCTGGGAAGTCTATACGCTGTCTATCACTAACTTGGCGAGCGATAGTAGATGGCCCGATGATCGTGTCATTTGTTGGCGTCAATGATGTCAGGGCCCTCACAGATAGGACTTCCTTTCAATTAGTGTAGACGGATTCATTAGCAAGACGCATTTCAAACCTTCCCAAACCTGCTACAACGCTGGATAATGACTGTGAGGACAATCGCGCAACACCCGTTGACGAAGTCACCCTCGCCTTGGCCAGATTTGACATATACGATTAAGAATTGCGAGGCAGAATTGCTATCGTATATATGTACCTGCAAGTTTCGTAAGGGATTTTTTTTTTTCTTTTTGTTTATGAATGTATTCCCCGGGGGGCGACGTGGTCGACATTGAGACGAGCCTCGAGGCATAGAAAAATGCAGTAGTGCGTTTAGGTTGCTATTTTCTTTCGGGGAACAATCACTGTTTCGCTATCCGTCTGTTATAAAGTGACAAGGCACGCTGCTGAGGATAACCGAGGAGGAGCTGAAGCTCTATGGCAATGACCCGATTCCTTTTAAAGCAAGATGGCTATGCCGGGAGCCTGGGTATACCTCACAACGTGCATTGTGTGGGGGAATAGTGAGTTCATCACAAGAAATGGACGTTGACAGAAGACGACTTGAGAAAAAAAGTCAACATATTTCTGTACTGGGATCATTTCTACATGGACGTGGATCCAGTGGGCGCCGAGCTGCGATATATTCAGTCAGAAAAGAATGGGTTCAGTCTGACAGTATTGCAGCGCGAGATTCCGCTTCTATTATTGGTACTAACGTCTATCTACCGTTCAGTACCTCGTCTGCAAACAACTCTCATGACTCTCTGCGACTAGAGCCCGTTCGTCTAACTGCCTCCATATGTTGCTCCAATTGCTACACTTCCGCCGTCCTTTCCTGCGGCCCTTGATATGGTTATCGTACTTCCAAGCGCATGTATTGATAGTGACGTCGGCGTTGCACATGATTCCTTCGCGCAGCATCTCCAAGCAGCGATCTTTCGCATGGAAGTGAGTACGTACCAAGTGAGCAAGCCTGGAGAGTGGTGGTAGCCTGCTGACTCCAATGGCAGAGAATAAGTGCCTCCATTTTTGGAGCTCGAGAATTTACTCACCGAAACGGTAACTATTGTGAGGTTCAGGGGATATTTGCACGGGAATGAGGCGCCGACCCGGGAGGCAGCTGTGGAGGAGGGAATGTTTCAGGACAGCGGTGGACATACATTTCAGAGCAAGTAAATTGTCACTGAGGCTGTAAATTACCGATCCGAAATATGCCCTGAGTGCCTGACCTTGACTGGCTAATGAGCAGTTCTTTCCATGATAGACGGCGAGGCAACTCGCTCCTTCATCTACGACACGCCCAGGCGCCTTGGCCAGCGGTCGCTGAGCTGCTTTCTCAACAATCAACGCAGATCATATCTGTTTCCTCAATCTCTACTCACACAACCCCTACCATTTTACTGCCAGCGGGATACTACCATAGCTACTATGATGTGTAATCCAAATCCACTTGGTCAATCACAATCGTCAGACTCTCGACCTCTATGGACACTACTGTTCCTCGCCGCAGGCATTATCGCCGCGCCGGCGGAGCGGGTGCTTGACATCTTGATATTCTGGTTCCTCAATCTCTACTCACACAACCCCTACCATTTTACTGCCAGCGGATGCTTGACATCTTGATATTCAAATACTGGTGAGTGCGTTCATGGGACCGAGAGCTGCATCTCTTCGCAGGACTCCGACTGATGGATGTAGAAACACTCGGAGGTAGTGTGCTGGCCCTTGTACCTTGTCGATGAGGCAATTACATGGTCAATGAGCAATCACTAAAAAGCACATAACTGCAACCGTTGCCTCGCATCTTGTGGCCAAGGTACTCGACTCTCACATCCAGCGCCTACAGCTGTAGAGGCCCGCGAGCCGCGATTTGCCAAGGGCAGGCTCTTCCGTCCTAAGAATTCATCATGCAGCTTCTACGCTTCCCACACCAACACTCTCTGTCACGGCGGAAGCGTATTACTCATCGATTGACGCTTATGAGAGCTAGGGGATGAGCGACCTATAAGCCACCTAAAGATAGGTGAAATTCGCGACCTAAACAGGCCACGTATACAGGTGGCGATGACTTCATCTACGCAGACGAAATCTGGCCTCAAGGAAAGCCAGATATGTCAGAACAAGGCCTCAATTTCATATATAAACCGGGAAGCTATTTCCAGTGTTATATAGCTCCCTAAGGACAACCTGAAAGCGCATTAAGCATACCTACCATAGCTACTATGATGTGTAATCTAAATCCACTTGGCCAATCACAATCGTCAGACTCTCGACCTCTATGGACACTGCTGTTCCTCGCCGCGGGCATTATCGCCGCGCCGGCGGAGCGGAATAGCACCGCCAGCATCAAATACCCTGGCGAGACCGTCAGCTGGGCTCCATGCGGCAGCTCCGGCAATAGGACTCTCGAATGTAGCTCCATCACCGTACCAATGGATCAATTTGACACCGCACGCTCCGGTAATCACACATTTACCATCCCCATTATCCGCCGTCGCGGCGGTCCTAACGCCACCATCAACGTCCTTACCAACCCAGGTGGGCCCGGCATCAGCGGCGTCAGTTTTGTGGAAATTGGAGGCGATAAGTTACATGATATCATCGGCGAAGATCACTTTCATCTCGTCGGCTTTGACCCGCGCGGCGTGGCGGGTTCGCGCCCCGAGGCCAGGTGCCCCGACAATGCTTCCATCCGCGGCGCGGTCTCTCCAGGATTGACGTATAACCTCACGCACGACACGGAGCTCTGGCCGGATGTAGGGAGCTTGATCAAAGCTTGCGCCGAGAAAATGGGCCCCCACGGCCAGTACATCAACACGCAACAGACGGCGGCTGACATGAACTCTATCCTCGACGCTATAGGCGGGGATCAGCTTGGCATGCATTTCTGGGGCTTTAGCTACGGCTCTGTCCTGGGACAGGCGTACGCGCTTCTCTTCCCCGACCGCGCAGAGCGTATCGCGATCGACGGCGTTGCCGACGTCCGGCAATGGTTTGGAGAGCGTCTACCATATCTGAGCATGATAGATGCAGACAAGATTTTCTCCAAGTTAATGGACGAGTGCGTTAGGGCTGGCGCTGAGCGCTGCCCGCTAAGGTCTCTCGTTGATGCAGACTCAGATGGCGAGGCGTTGAGGGACAAAGTGACGCGCTTCATTGACGGCCTCGCAACAGAGCCTATGGCGGTGTACGTCAATAGCACCATGTATGGCGTCCTCCGCGATTGGCACATCTGGCCGGGCGTCTTCTTCGCACTCCACAGCCCGAAGCTGTGGCCTGGGCTTGCGGAAAACCTCGCGCAGCTGATGCGCGGCAACGGCGCCGCCGCGCTGCTCGCTTACGGCAAGGCAAGGGAAGTGCTGATGGAGCCTGTCGAGAAACATAACCCCGACTCTCCAGTATTTATCGAGCTAAACGACGGCGCGAGCGGTTGGGGCATGAGTAAGACGGAGGCGCTTGCGGAGATCCTGCCTTTCATGAGAAAGACTGCGCCGTGGTCCATGGGCACCGGTCCGGCTTACATGCAGCGTGCCCAATGGCCGATTCCCAAAACACACGACAACGTGTTGGCGAGCATGAAAGAGAAGGCGCAGCGCGGGGGGGCGAAGACGCGCTATCCGATGCTAGTACTCTCGACGAGCGCCGACCCGGTGTGCTCGCTAGGAAACGCCGAGGGCGTGGCGAGAGAGGTCTTTGAGGGTGCGCACCTGGTGCAGACGGATGGGTACGGGCACTGCACGTCGGCGGCGAAGTCGACGTGCGCGGAGAAGGCGGTACGTGCTTACTTTGTGAACGGCACTCTGCCGGCGGAGAAACACACGAGGTGTCCTATTGAGGAAGAGTACTTCCGCGCAGGGTAGGATTGAGGAAAGGTCCAAGGTCAAACGAGGGAACCGCCATGGAGACGCGTGTTCTGACGGCGTCGCAGCTTAGATAATAAGCTAAGCTTGAGGAGATGTGGCTTGGGGTCTGAGCTTGATGATGAGTAGGGATAAGTCTTGTATTCTTTTCCGTAATAATTATAAAAGTGTATTTTTATGCGTGATATCATAAGTCTACTTTCCATTAAAAACTACAGTCTGTTTCTGCTTCCCCATAATGTAGGCTGTTTGACGTCGGGAGTCTCTCAACACCATGGATGGCATGCTTACTTAGTCATCTTGCCTAACCGACGATATTTGACCTGTTGCCATGAGCATCATCGCCAGGAAAACTAGAGCCGTTAATATAGACACCTAATTCTAATCGTTCTCACGACGCCTCCGACATCATAAGCGCTTTACTATCATGTATTTAGTCCGCCACAACCAACGATGCATTATATAGTACGGCTGCGGCGAGCACCCTTTCCCACACATCTATACACACCATCCAAGATGGCCTCTATGGTCACTCGGCCAGTCCCTCCTGTCGCCCCCCCCCGGTCGCTACGGCAGGCGATATTTCGGCTCGCCTCGCACCCGTCCTGTCTTCGCTCGCCGAGCATAGACGCTCCGCCGTCGCCTGGGCCGGCGTCTTTGGCTCGTTTGCGCGAGGCGACCAGACTGACGCGAGCGACGTTGACCTACTCGTAGGCTTTGTGCCCCTCACGGCCGAAGACGACATCTACTACGCGCGATGTGACGTTATCGCGCAGCTGAAGGAAGCCATGGGCCGCGAGGTCGACTGCTTCTTCTTGCGCCACGGGCAGCCTCTGCCCTTTGTGCTCTGCCGCGCACTGCTGCACGCCAAGACGGTACATGGCAGCGAGGCGTGGCTCGCGTACAACGGCGCGCACGCCAAGGTGCTTTTCGTCGCCACCGTGGACAAGGTGCAGACGCTCCTGGCAATGCTTAGCGGCAAGACAACGCGATCCCGGGTGCGAGCTCAACTGAACGTTGCTCGCCTGGTTGATCTATCCAAGACTATTGCTTATTGGGAGCGCACTATTTAAGCCCTGATTATACGTGACGGTGCCAACGGGGCCGTTTCTACTAGTTGGAGGCGGTAGCCATGGCTCTTGATAGGAGCTTGGCTGTGTGACTTCTATCAGTGTTCATTGGTCTGGAACGGACCCTGTTATTGAGTCTGCAAAATCGACTACCAAATGCAGCCTTTGACCTTCACACATGCGGCATAAATGCCCACGTTGCGATGAAGCTATTTTTGGGCTGATAATATAGGCTGCGCCCGGCTTCTGCCATCATGTACAGACGAGCCACCGCGTACACGCCTTGAAAGAAGAGCGGACTCACGCGCAGTACTTTGACAGTCCAATTTCCTTCTCCGAATCGCGCCCAACTGATCTCAAAGTAGTGGCTCAGAAGCATACAAGCGCAAATCGGCACGGGAGCCACGAGGCACACCCCGCAAGCAATCCTCCAACCAAGCTCTTCGCCCAGTGTTGGGAACGTCAAATCCCAGGACGCAAAATGAATAGAGGCAAAAGCCACGGCAATGGCAGCGGACACGATGATCTCGTGAGATACGATGTCTTCCTTGCTGAAGAGAAACGCCCCTTTCCCTTGCTGGTTGTTGACATGGTGGTAAATGTCATTTCCGATTTGAAGTGGATTCCGCTGGAAGAATATGGCCGTTGGACCCATCTTGGCCATGAATTTTAGCTCATCGCGTGTGGGCCAACGGGCCGCTTGTATATAGACGCGAGTGTTGACATTCTTAGGCTTTGAAAACGAGAGAGCAAATGTGAAGACGCTGCATGTCGCGACGGCCGCTGTCAAGATCTCCAGCTGCGTGGTCGCGAGCCCTTTTGTTCTTCTAGCGATGAGCTGCAGTAGGAACCAACCGACCTGAAGAATGGCTATGAGCTTCGTGATCGCGTCTCCCTTGCTCTTATCCAGGATTTCGTCGTCGGTCACCGGAGAGACGCGACTGATGATGCCAACAGAGAGTGCGTATTCGAGCTGTGTGCCATCCACAGCCCATATGTTGCCCCGCAAGGCCATGAGACTCTGGTAGTAAGACATCGCGGGTTGGAATCCAAGCTCATTCGCATTAACGGCCTCCAGAGCTTTTTTTACCATGCCATAATTTGGGCTGTCGTCGCGCCAACGTCCGTGGATGACTCTTGGGATAGGAAAGATAAACCAATGATCGCGCGTATGTTTTGCCAATTTCTCGTCTAATTTTTCACGCAGGTCGCGAGTATTTGGGCAATCTTCTGCTACTGTGATCCAAGTTAGCCAACTGCAGCCTTTTTACTTGTGACTGAGTGGTACACACCACGATTGACAAGCTCCCGGCCGGCCGGCTCCCCTACCGGGCTATGGTACACTTCTGATGCGTCCGTCTGTGAGACGAAGATGCCGCTACAGGAGGCCTCAACGCGTTCAGTGTCGCTGGGTGCTACTTTTTCTGAACTCGGCGGCTTTGACTGCGGATTCCGCATAGCGTCGCCGATGTTTAGGGCGGCTTCATCAAATTCGATCGCGAAACCGCCCATGTTTGCAAAGAAGGCGCGGGTCAGTGTCCAATCGATGTCTTTATCTTTCCTCCCGTTCATGATGTCCCGAACATGGCGAGCAAAATACAGATCCATCAAGGCTTTACCTGTGAACAGCTCTGGGGCGAAGAGTGCAAAGAGAAAAGCGCACATCTTCTGCGCAAAATACCAGACCTTGAGCTTGAACCACTCGCAACTGAACCACTGCACACCTTGAGCTCCTTCTGCGAGTATGTTCTCGTGCAGGCCCACCCAGGTACAGATAATGATGACGGCAAGACATCCCCATAGAATATCAAGTGTGCCGCGCACTTCGGGCGAGGTGACGAAGCCGCCTCCATCATTTGGAAGGCCGCAATTCATATGGAAAACTATCATTCTAACTAAGGAAAGCTTGGTCGGATCGTATGAACCGAATCTGGGGCGGTTGAGGAGCACTCACGGTCTGTAGGGTCACAATTGTCGAAGGTTCTCGTCGTTGGATGATCCCTTCTTGAAGATGGGGTTAGCTAGACGGTCTTTGAAAAGGCAATTGGCTGAAATGATCTTTACGCCAGGTCGATAGCGTAGATATGGACAGTGTCTTTATTCAAACTACAAGATGGGGTGCAAAATTGATGGTGGAAAGGCTTACGTTCATTCTTCCTACTCTTGCTCAGCTCTATGGATCCTACTTATGTGATTGTTACCAACAACGGTCACATGCACAGAATTACCCATGTTTCTTGTCGTTTATGTGAGGTGTACGCTGTAACGGAGTCCGGCCAATGGGCAAGCAATGCTCAGATGTGTTGTGATCTCCACGCGGCAGCGCATGACTTAAGGCGAGTTTCTGGCCGGGGTCATACATATGTGTGCGTCACTCACGCACACGCGAGAGTGGAGGAGCATTGGGAGAGGAGCCCGAAGGGATCGGCGATATCTGACTCTCTTTGTCGTCCGGAGGCTAGCCCCGATCTCATACCCCAGCCGTGGCTCGCTTCCTGGCGATCATACTAGGTCGATCTTTTTTTTTTTCCTTTCTTTGCATTTTTCTCTTTCATTTACAGATTTCTTGAGAGAAACAGTGCCAAATGTTTAAAGAAATGCAAAAACCGATCTTCAACTTTCTTCCTGCACTGACCGTAGCAAACCACGTCTCTTCACAATAGCGACCAGGATCTCCAGCGCATTGCAAACGACAACTTTAAGACATGTATGTCGCAGTCATGCGAGGCGACCCAACCTAAAGCGCACGGAGCAATACTATTTCAAAATCTCATTTTAATTTTTCATTTCTTTAGAGGGGACCCGTCTGATACTTTTCAGTGATCTGGGCTGTGATATACAGGAGTCTATAATATCATGTGCAGAGGCTATTACCACGTTTATTCCCATTTACGTAAAAGGTGGTTCGGTCAGAACTACAGAACCATATCGTTACTCTTGGTCTATTTTAGTCCCTTTCCTTTCGCCCAATAAAGACTAAAGACGTTGGGTTTTGCTATTATGACTGCCATCCTACAATGAAGTATTAGTTTTTGTGATGTTGCGGTCGCTTGCTAACGCTATCTTGATTGGTGTGGACACAGATAGGCCACATTCCGAGACATTCGTCATAGCAGTAACTTCAACGGCCCCCGTCGGGAGGATAAAAATGACGAATCATGGCTTGATGGTAGGACCGCCGTTGGTGGGTAGGTAGGTATGTGGCTTGCTGTAGTGTGCCGTATCTGCACAATTTTGTCTCGGCCTATTCTCAGTTGCATGGTCTTGCAAGTTTTATTCACACTTCTCTTTTTTTTCGCCTTTGAGAAGATGGAATCGGCAATTCTATTCACAGACAGATTTGAAGTCGTGGTCACTAGGTGATAAGGAATGTAACTGAGCCGGATTGAAGGACGCCCAATATGCATGTAAAAGGATTGAGCGCCCTCTGAGTGGATCCAGAAGCATGGATTGCGGCATATTCTTATGCAAAGGAGGACGCCAAATTGTGGAAGCTGAAAATGAAGATTGACGGAGAACTGACAGGCTCTCGTATGCGTTAGCACATTATGATACATGTTGTATGAGTTGGCATAAAACAAGCGAAAGCGAAAAATCGACTGACGGGGTTTGATGAGTAACCTGATAGACTTCAAATCGCTGATACAACGAAGAAACATAGCAAAAGAGCATCCGGACACGGTCAAGGCCAGCTTCTTCGCCAGCGGTTTTTCTTTCTTCTCAAATTCTTTCTGGTAGACTTTTAGTTTCCTATTGCTGCTGTTCGATTCCATGACAAACATCATGGCCGAAATGGCACATGAACGTATCGAATCGGTGATAAGAAATCCCGAGCACTAATGCTGTGCGGCATGACAAGTCAAGTTGGCGCAGATGCGTCTGACAAGGGCCTGCCACGATGAATGTCTACCGGCAGGTGCTTTGATGGCATCGGTCGGGCACCTAGTAAGCATGGTATCCTATCGAGCAAATGTGGTAGCCCCCCGCATATCTGTTCTTCCGGCCAGCCTCCCGAACCATCATCAATCAGTGCTCTCTACCATGCCTCTCGTTGTGGCATCAGGCCCCTCCCTCACCGACCGTTCGAGTGACTGTACTCTTCTCGCACCCCTCATAAAACTTGCTACTCTCTACGGCGCATCAATAGTAACTTGGCCGTCGCTGGGTCCTGAGTTTTCATGGTCACTATTTGAATTAGGAGGTGGAGCTTTGTCAAGACACTTACTTATTGGACAAACAATATAGGCTGAGATAAAACACAACGGAATGTATCTGGCGCCTTTGCTGGCCCTACTCGGCAGCTTGGGCAAGGCCTGCTCCAAATCAAACCGTTGCAACTTTTGTGGCCCTCAAAATTATGCTCGTCTACGACTATTTTGCTCTTCTCCTACATTTCGATTTTGTTGAAAAGCATTTTCTCGTCCCTGCCAAAGCAGTCTTTCATTGGCCCAGCTCAGCCGCATCGTTTGCGGACTCATACTTCAAATTAATTTTGTTTCGTGTCCGTTCCGATACTTGGTCGCATTTTGCTGGAAGAACTCATCTTGACTTTACTTGGGGTATTTGGCCGCGTGCAGAAATTTTGTTCTGCTTTACCTGTTACATTTGATTTCGATCTCCACATCCTATCCCATCGATGTTGTCGCGATTTCCGGCTACGACTATTTACATCACGGTACCTTGTCGACGTTGGTCCTATAGCATGCTCTGGGAGAACTCTCATGCCTTCATATGCAGCAATCTCACTGGTTTGTCAGTTCAAATCTCAGAAGGTGACTCGGGTGTATCGCGGCAAGGCTCCATCTAAGATGGGCAAAAACACGTGCTGAATGCTTCGAAGGTTGCTCTTCTTACCAAGCTTAATGATTAGTGAGGGTGCTAGTTCAACTTGGGAGTCTTTTTTTTTAACTCCATTGGCCTCTTTAATTCTTTCGAATACTTTATCTATTAGTTACTTTATCTATTAGTTATCATTACTTTGCTCGGTGATTGATCAACAAATGCTGTCCAATAGCCGCTTTGCGGATGTCTTGCAGCCCTCTGGCCCCATCGTTGCCCATCAGCCTTTGTTGTTATGTTCCAGTAACTTCTGAGCTCCATTGATTTACTTCATCTAGCAAAGAAGTTAAAAAGTTGGATGGATTCATACTCTTGTCTCTCGCCAGTAGCCAGTGCCCACGTCATTTCATCCAGTATTTACAGTGCAGGCATTTAAAAAACCTGTGTGTAATCTGAGACAGATTCAGTAGCTGACACCCTCAAATCCGCGCAACATTTAGCATCTTTTCACTCGTTTGGATATAGAAAGCTGCTTAGGAGCTTAGTGTAAGTTAAGCACGTCCTTCTCTTCCACAACCAGAGCGGTCAATGCATCCGCTAAGTCATAAGCCGGCTCCCTCACATCGGAAAACGAGGTCAACTAATCAAAAGTACGGACCTGATGACACTTGAAGCTCGAAACGACCATATTTCAGAGGAAGATAGGACATCGACAGTCCACTTCTGAGCTCACGGTTGGTAGAAACAGGCGATGTCAGGTATGGGCTCTCCACTGCCGCGTCAATCGGCATTGTGATTGCCATTTTGGCTACTTCCATGGTTACGACCGGTTTACTACTTTAATATCTCCACCGTGAGAGATCCTGCCACCTACCTTTGCAGACTCATCCCTTTCTCGTAGACTCGGCCTACCCTATTCTCTGCGTTTCTTTTGTTCCCAATTCAGTTGGAAAGGATGAGTATACGGGGAGTCTTTGACCTTGAAACCGCCGTTGCTGGATCTGCTGTGCCATGGCCGTCACCTCACCGGATGCTTAGGACACATCGTGATCGAAGAACCCACACTTCTACATGTCGATACTCTACACTGCCTTAGATAGCTCCGTGAGGTCATGAGAAAAAGACCGGTGTATCAGCACGATGCTTCCTCAACCAAGCATGATACTAATTATCACTTTCTGGTCTCAATTGCTCGGCAACATAGTAGCACGCCTGATTGTGCCATATTGCGAACGTAGAACTGAAACGAGGAAAGAGATAAACATGACGAGGCCTCAAAGACTCATAAACACCCTGTCTCTTTCCCTTCGAGTACATTGAACCCTTACAAATGTCGCATTCTCCTACGGCTCATGCGGAACGATGACGAGCATCAGCTCATGACTCCGCAGAGCTGCCAATCTCGGTTGTCGTGCGATGTCTTATAAATAGAGACATGAAACAGTCGTCCCAACTATTGTCTAATTGAAGCCCTTAGCCGGCGCCGAGTCAATGTTGCAGTGTTGGTCGAGAAACCACACATTATTCGTTTCGACTGTTAGTCTCGCCCTCATGGATCTAGCTCGTTGCGGGGCTTACATTCACATTGACGTTTTCTGCTCGGATCGGCCAGTTTCGTCCCCCACAGAGGGTGGACACACCCAGCTGGACTTGAGATGGCAGAGCGATTGGCATCATCTAGCTACGTCGTCTGCGTTGGCCACTCACTGTTGACGACTTCTACGACAGATTGCGGTAAAACCGGTTAGGATTCGGTGAGCGGATGCCCATGTCTCCGTAGGAAGCATGCGAGTGGCCGCTCGGAAAATCAAGGACGTCGATCGCTTTACCCCGCGATTCTTGGATCGTCAATTGGAGGCCGGCGCGCGGCAAATGGCCTGTCCTCTGCTCGGTACCTACAGTACCTAGTGGAGTGGAGGCTGCTACACAGCCAAAGTCTCCATTACGTATTCTAATCGAGTCATCGTTTTGTGAGCCCGGTGATGGACAAGGCAATACGGTAATCGGTGCGGATGTTGTCGGGAGGCGCGAGGAGGCTATAGTGCAGGAAATGATGCCGGACCAGTTGATGATATCAGTCACAGCTGAGGGTTCCGCCGTTGCGATTGCTGGCTTTTGGATGTTGGGGTACATGGCCAGGTGCTCACGTAGGTAGTGGCCAGGTACAGTACATACTAGTACGGTACCTTTGCGGCGTCGCATTGCAGAGTTTGGCGGCAAAGCGGCTGCGAATTCAACCTGCCAGCTGGTGAAGCCTCGCGACGAGGTCCGTCGCCACTGACGCCCAGGGCCAGCACCGTTTCGGGGTCAATGACCCCTCTGAGAATACACGGCAAGACGCCGCCCTCATCTGGTCTACCGTCTGGGCTGGTCTTCGCAACTGGAAGCACCATCTCGATTACCTACTTTTAGCAGACGCCGTGGAAGTGGAATGAGGGGGATGTCGGCAAAGTACTACTAGGTAGTAAGTAATAGACTACTACGCTAGTTGACGACCGTCGTGCTGGAGGAGCCAGCACCATAGAAGGGCTCGGGGCTGGTGCTGGGAGGGGGACCGACGCCAGGACCAATATAGCTTGGCTTGCACTAATGGTGGCCGGACCCGCGGGTCAAGACGCAACGGTGTGCCTCACGTAGTTATTGGTTGTCTGGGTGTTCGGGTTAGTTAGTACTATATCGTATGTGCGTACTACTTTTCTTTAGTACCTACAGTACCTTTCGTCAAGACTTCTCGGAATGGTCCATCGGTCTGGGGTGTTTGGAAGGTCACAGGGGTTCAGGGTCCTGCAGCTGCATGTGTGTACATTAGTAGAGTAAGTATATGTACTGTCTTGTGATGCAACCAACCATGCTACTACTATACCTACTACTATGTGCATGCGTGCTCATACTTGATCTCCGTATCCATGTTTCTATCTGTGCTTCAATACAATGGAGTGTGGCCGCCCACACTGTCGTGCCTCAGGAGTACCTCTACCCTTTCTATCAGGCATCATTGTCGAGCAGGTGCACTGTGCGGCCACGGCTTTCTATGTGAGCGTGTAGGTACTAGTTGAGTGTACGGTACTTAGCAAATGTACTATACATGCGTTTACACGGCATCCCCCCACAGTCTGAATGTACAGTTCTTGGATGCGGGGGCATGGACAGTACCTCTGCTGCAGTCGTCGTCCGCTCCGCCTGTTAGCTCCGCTCTGTTATCAACCAGCCGAACAAGGTTTTGCCCCCAATCATTGCTTCTACAACTCTTAAATTTTGGTTAAACTGCCAATGATAGCCTTCTTTAACCTGCGTCGCCAATCTCTTTCACGTTCTGAAACCTTCATTCCATCCGCATGCCAATCCGCGACTCCGGCACCCGACAACGACGCTTTTCCCTTCAACTCTGCACGCTCTGTCTTCCCGGCCGGTTCAACGTCGATCGAAATAGGTGACCAGCTCCGTTGATACTCGACCAATTTCAAGGCTCCCTTCGCTTTCCATTCGCCCTGGTCCACGCGCGGCAGGTGTCTCTCAGGCTCGCTCGAAGCTCCGCGTAATTCGAAAAACACTGTTTTGCGATTTCTCAAGCGACAAAGGCCGGACTTGGCCCTCGGATAATGGGCCACGGTTCTGTCTTTCAGACAGCGCTATACCAAAACGTACGCAGTTTGATCCCGGTGCGGGCAGTGGATTTACTCTGTTGCCCACCTTCCCTCCACTCAGGGACGGCCAGTGACTCCGTTTCTATAGCTCAGCCGCCGTCATTCTCTCGATTGTGACCCAAACTGTGCCCTGCGGTTAACCAGTGCCACGCCAGTATGCCTGCCCATGTCGCACCAGCCCTCGCCTCTCAGCCAAACAGCAAGCGCCAGCGCAAAACCTCCTCAGATGGCGACTCACCACTCAAGGAGACTTTCAGCCCCGGAACGGCCGCCGAACCGGAAGCACCGATCAAAAGTCCAGCCACAAGCGGGAAACCGGCGCAGAGCAGCAATTTCCGCAACGTGAGCGCCTGCAACCGATGCCGCCTGCGCAAGAACCGCTGCGACCAGAGGCTACCCAGCTGTGCCAGTTGCGTCAAAGTCGGTGTCGCCTGTATTGGCTACGATCCAATCACAAAGAAAGAGATTCCGCGCAGGTAATCGGTCCACCCATGTCTAGTTACATGACCATTTTCAGCGCTGACCAAGGGATAGCTATGTCTTTTATCTGGAGACACGCGTGGAGCAGCTTGAGAAGCTCCTTTCATCTCACGACATCCCATATCCACCAGCCGAGAACCTAGACATCTGTTCCCGCCCGGCTGCTGGTCTTAGTACGGGACCCGCCCCGGACCAGGGAGGCACACGGAAAGAGTCCTTGACCGCATCGAAAAAAGAGGGTCAGAGCCCCGGGCTCATGAACCTCGTGGGATCGACCAAGCCAAAGTCTCTAGCATCAGCGTCTGGCGTCTCATTCGCCAGAGTCGTCTTTGCCGCGGTCCAGTATTCCGTGTCGGACCCTACTGGCCATCCCGACAAATTTCAGATGGGCGCCGGGACGACCATGCGCGACTCCTTTTTTGGCTTGCATGCAAAACCGACCATCCGGCCAGCCGGGTTTCCGGATCGCGAGGTCGGCATGCGCCTCGTTACCTTGTATTTCGAGCATGCGAATCCTCAAATACCAATCCTGCACCGCGGCGAGTTTATGCAAATGTTTGAGCAGGCATACGCCAACTCACCCGAGCCTCTTTGCTCCAAAGAGTTGTACATGCTAAACATGGTGTTTGCGATTGGCTGCGGCGTTATACTCGGGGAACCGGTCAGGGCGGAAGAGTCCGGGGCTGCTAGGCTGGCCAGCGGCCAATGCGAGCCGGAGGAGTATCACGCAAGTGCCATAGTCCACCTCGAGTCATGCCTGAGCTTCAGTGGCGGAGGCCTGGAAGTTTTGCAAGCCATTCTCTTGTTGGCAAATTTTGCGCTTCTTCGCCCAGTTCCTCCCGGTCTATGGTGAGTACAGACCGAATCCGCAACGCTTCGTTCTCCGGGATGCTGACCTACCGAAGGTATATCACCGGCGTGGCAGTACGCCTCGCTGTAGATCTTGGACTGCACAACGAGGAAGGCGGGGAAACGGAAAATTTGGCACCGCCAGAGCTTAGGGGAGTGCAAGACACAGATGCCAAGAAAAGAGGACGCAGGCAATACATACGGGATATGAAGCGTCGCTTGTGGTGGTGCACATACTCGTTTGACCGGCTCGTGAGTACATGTGTCGGCAGACCTTTTGGCGTCAGCGACCAAGTCATCACAACCGAGCTGCCGTCGGTCCTGGACGACGACTACATCACGGCGACGGGATTCATCGACCCGCCGGTCGATGACGAGCGGCCGAGCTACAAACACGTCGCTCACCACTACTTTCGTCTGCGCCTGCTCCAGTCTGAGATATTGCAAGTCTTACAGTACAACCAGGCACAAGGCGCTCGTCAGAGTAATCAGGTGCCATGCTATCCGGAAATGCGCAATCACATCCCTTCTCCATTTCTCATCAAGTTTGGTTCATTCCGGTCATGGCGCATCAACATCGAGAAGCGGCTTTACCATTGGAAGTGCTCGGCGCCCACGCGACAGGAAACGGGAGTCGCCTTTTCAACAGAATTCCTCGAGCTGAACTATTGGCAAGCTGTGATTATGCTGTATAGACAAGGTCTCAGCGTGCCAGCCCTTTTCGAAGGAGAATACAACACTTCGACCGAGGTCAACAGCCCGACCTCATTCACAGCAGAGCTGCGCGAGGACGAGGACCACATATATCTCAAGGTGGCGGAGGCAGGACAAAAGATTCTGCGCATATACAGACAGCTACATCTGAATGGGCTGGTCAGCTATACGTATCTATCGACCCATCATCTCTTCATGGCCGGCATTTCTTATCTCTACGCAATCTGGCACTCATCTCTGGTACGAAGCCGTCTGTCCATGGACGAGGTGGACTTTACTGTTCTTGCGGCGAAGTCAATCTTCACCGATATGATCGACAAGTGTGCGCCGGCCGAGACTTGTCGAGACGCCTTTGACCGTACTGCCAAGGCGACTATCAAGATGGTTAGCTCGTCGGGAGGGTTCGGTGCGCCCGACATCAGGCCGCAAAGGCAGCGCAGAGAGACCACCACCTGGGTTACGGCGCCTACGGCGAATCTACAAGGCAGGCCGCCTTTGTCTACAACGGCCTCACTGCATCGAGAACGGACCTCTGAGAACCAAAACCATCGGCACCAGTCCGACGTGACACTAGACAATCTTCCATCACCGGTTTTGTCAGGTGACGCGGACGGGCCGGCGAAGGACACATCGCCACCGTCGAAGCCGAGAAATTTCGCGCAAGAGCCGCTGGCACGCGTCGGTACAAGTCCTGCGGCTAGCTCGTTGACGCACGAGGGCAGCGCGCTGGAGCATTCGCTGATTGAGTCGCCGCCGCTGAGCCGCAGACTCACGATGCCGGTGGGCAGTGGAGGCAACAACACGTTTATGGGCCAGCAGTTTGGGCTACAAGGCTCGATGGACTATCCCGACAGCCAGACGATGGAGTTTCTGCATACGCTTGGGGCAACGCCGGACGGGGGAGACTTTTCCGTCGGAGATCAGGCTCAGGTGGACCTGGGCTTCGGGGTCAACTGGGACGGTATTCATGCCGATTTTGGCGAGGACGGGCAACACATCAACCCGTTTGACACGTTTTTCTTTGGAGGACAGCCCAACTCGTAAAGGCGAAAGTCATATTGAACTCTTACGAATGAAGGTGATTTTGATTGATAGCGAGCTTTGAATGGATTTATCAGTGCGAATAGTCATGAGTTGTCTACAAATTCTTACATGTATATTTGAATATATAAACTAAACATATGCATCACTAAATCTTTAAGCTGGTCGTGTTTTGTACTTCTGTTTTGTGCGCCGAGGAGTGAGGGCAAGCCGGCGATGTTTTATTCAGTACATCGGCGCCCGTTGTCTGTGAGTCGAAATGAGAGGTTGTACCGTCTCGTCCAGAATGTCTGATCCGCCGCCCCTACGGACTTCAAGCCCCGGGGCAAGATAGAACGAGACGAGGTGAGGAAAGAAAACATGAATCATCAACTTTGTTACATGATAGCTCGAGACTGCCCACGCGGGGCGGGGGCTAACCCCGATTGTACCGCCGGCTATCCCTCCTCGAGTCGTGGCTCCTGCGCGACGACACGCGCCTCGGCGTCGAGTGCTCCTCAATGACCACCACCTCGTCGTCGTCGTCGTCCGTTGTGTCGCTCGTGACGTACTCGTCGCGCACATATCTCTGCGGGGCGGCCGCCGAGCGCGCCCGGCTCGCCGCCCTCGAGGTCGTCTGGGTGACGCGGACGCCGGGCATCATGGCGGGCGGCGGCTGCGGCGCCGCGACGTACTGCGTCCTGACCGTCTCGGCGGCGGGGCGCTGCGCGCGCACCTCGTACATCTCCGTGGCGCGCGGGGCGCCGCCGCTGCGGCGACGGCGGTGGTGATGATGGCGGTGGTGGTGGTGGTGGCGGCGTTTATGAGGTTCCGGGGCGGCAGGGGGGGGTTCCTCGGACGGGCGGTACCAGGGGAGGAAGACGGGCCGCCACCCGGTGCAGGAGTAGAGCAGCGCGAGGAGGAGGATGAAGCCGCCGACGGAGCCGAGGACGATGCCGGCGACGGCGGCGGGGTCGGAGGCGGGACCCCGGTAGACGGTGGGGATGGCGACGAAGGAGGGCGTGCTGGCGGACTGCGGCGCGCGGGCGGCGACGGAGGAGGGTGTTTGTGATGGTGGTGGTGGTGTCGAGGAGGAGGCGGGAGGAGGGTGCGGTTGTGGTAGGGCGGGCATGGCTGGTAGATAGGTTCGAATTGCGTGGTGGGAAGAGGAGGAATGCGGCGGAGGGTTTTTTTTTGGGGGGGGGGGTGAGAGATTTGGAAACCGCGCTTTGGAAAGGTGGTTGCTTTGTCAATGAGGCGCGGATGCGCGCGCAATAGGGTCGGACAAGTGACGGCGAGGGTGGGCTTCAATTGCCGGGAGAGGCTGTTTTCGCGCCGACGCAGCGGTGCATCAACTTTTTGCTTTCTTCCCTCTTTTTTTGGAAACGGTGATGCAGAGACTGGTCAATCTCAGCGTGGGCGGGTATTAGGGCGACAACAATGGCGGCGAATGGAAGTATGATGCCCGGCGCAAAGGATGCGGCGCGCTCCTCGTCATGTAGGTACAAACAATGACGGGGCTTGTCGCGATCGGCAAGGTGGTGGGGGTTAGTTAACTAGCCCCAAGGCCCGGGTAGGTGTGCTGTATGTAAGTGGCGTGACGGCGGGCAAATGTTGAAAATGAAAAGACGATGCTTAGGATCAATGCAGCTTGCGTGACAAGGCTGGATTGATTGAAAGAAAAGAATAAGAAACAAAAGGGGAAAAAAAGGAATCATCTCAGCAAGGCGTGTCTGCGGTCGGCCGTGATGGTCGCACCATATTTTGCCGTGGGAGCCTGTGGCGCAAAAAAAAGCCCCAGCCACCTGTGTTTTTCGACTGCTCAGATTGGCGGGTGGTTTTTTTTTTTCCTGTATCCCAGCCACCACGTGCGGCATTAAAAACTAGGCAAGAAACAGAGAATCACGATTCGATAATTCTCGAATATCCGTAGCAATTGATTCTTTTTTAGTATCATGTCTTGGAGTGGAAAAGCACTGACCAAGCTGCAAGGCACAAAACGAACGGCCATGACGAGGAATGCGGGCTGCCTGTCACTGCCGGCTCGCCACCGCACCCCACTACCAGCATGTCTCGGAGAATATCATGCATATTGACGCACGTGATGGAACTCAGCCGCGAGGGGGGAAAAAAGCGAGTGGGCACAATACACAGACGTTGCAATTTACACGACAGGCATCCTCGTCAACTCGCCTCAAGCGAATCGTGCAGCAGCTACATAACAGATATCTTCATCATGCGGGATCGAGCAGCGATGCCCACCTAAGGCTTGGCCTTGACGCCCGGGTTCTCCGCCCCCATGACCAGGAATATCTCACCCGTCGCGTCGCTCGTCATGAATACCCGCCCGTCCCGCGTCGGCAGCAGGCCAGCCGGCCGGAAGCAGTGCGACTTGCAGTCCGAGTTGTCCGCGTTCCACATGAGCATCTCCTCCGCGTCGTCCGCGTCGGCCTCTGCCACCGGGCGGCCATCCTCGAATGACACGCGGCTAAGACGGTAGCCGTTGGGAGGCTGACGATTCCTGCATTCATCCAGCGTCGTCAGTCGAGCACAGGCATCAGAGAGAGCGCGGGAAAGAAAAAAAGTAGACTCGGCCATACCAGCTTCCGTGAAAGGCAATCAGCGCTGCGCTACCATCGGGTAGAAACTTGACGTCCAGCGGCGCCAGGTGGGATCCAAACGTGAGCCGCGGCGGCGTGGCGTGTCTCCAGCACCACTCGTCCGTGTACTCGGGCATGTGGTCACCCGTCATCTGCGCGCCCACAGTCGGCTCCCGCGTACCGTTGAAGAAGTCCTTGACCACTGTCGTGTCGAACACCGTCACGCAGCCCGGGTACCCAAAGTTGAGTCCGTAGCGGTGACCCGTGGTGTCGTTGGGCTGCCCGTGAAAGTTGAGCTCCTCGCCAGGGTTGCTGTTGTGGATGTCGACACCAAATCGATGCATCTCGTCAATCGAATTGTCCACGGTCCACTGAATCGGAAAACGCTCGTATTAGCATCGCCACGGATAAAGAGATGACGGCGTGTCCCGGGCCCACTCACGATATTCCCCGTCGCTGGGTCCTGTCCGACACCCACACTGTTTCGCAGACCCCAGCCTAGTACATCCCCCGTCGTGTACTCCACAGCCTGCTCGCTCTTCACGAGGTCGTCCACCTTGAACACGCGCAGCTGGCTCCGACCAGAGTTGATGTCCACGGTCTCCTTGTCAATGTTGGCGTTGGACCCGCGGGAAGCGAGCAGCAGGTCCAAGTTGTGTGGCGGCACGTACAGAGTGGTTGTTTTGTGGCCCGAGGGGTCCATCCCGGTGATGATGTTACGCTTAGGTCCGGCCGTGCCTGTTGCCGCATCGTACGAATAGGCGTACACGTCAGTCGGCGATGAGGCGAATATGGTCTTGCCGTCGGCCGAGAGCGCGATGCCATGATTGAGCTGAAGACACCCCGTCAACATTTCCGTTTTCACCGTATTCTCACATACGCTGTCAATCAGGCTTGTAGCGGGTCAAGGGGCTTACACTATCGTTGGAGACGAGCTTGGTGCTCGACTTGACGCAGAGATCCATGCCAGGCGCATCGTCAAACTCGATGCGGCGAATCCCTTGGCCTTCTGACACGAGAATGTTGCCCAGAGAATCCTGCACGAGGTCTCGTGGTCGAGTGAGGCCATTGAGCAAGACTTTCCATGAGACACCTTCCGCCGTCTGAGGACTCGAGTTGGGTGCCGGGCCTGGACATGCTATGCCGGCTGCCGCCTCTGTCAGGGCAGTGGCCGCAAATAGAGCTGTCAAATACCTCATTTCCGATATAATAATTATAGATGGCAAAGTGGTCCCAAAATCAGGAGGCAAGGCGTTGTCCTTTTGGGGGGAGGGGTTTGTTTTGGCTTGGTTTCTTGTCTGCTCAAAAGATGGACAGTTTTTTGCCAACGAGAAAGGACTTGGCGCAATCACCAAGACGCAATCTGAAACAGACAAGCAGAATCAAGGCTCCGAGCGGGGAAAGAAACGTATTCCAACATCTGAGAGGGGAAATGATAAACTCATCCTTGTACCATCATGGACCTCCATCGCCTTGGCAGAGCAAGTTCAAGTTGATGCAACTACGATAATACTACAGGCAGCACGTACCACCCACTCCTGCCCGCGCAGGCAATTCCAGCACTAAACCCGCAACAGCGCACCATCTTTGCTCCGTTTCTGGGGGTTAGATCGTGGCCGGGCAGGAGGGTGAGGATTTGGGTGGCGTAGCATCGGCAGATTGAAACAGGAAGGTTACGTCCGTAAGCCCGCATTAAGAAGTTCTCGTAAAGCTGTGTAGACAGGCCATGGACAAGATGGGCGACTGCCGGACCACGCAATGATGTTGTAAACATGTGATATTAGCAATGCATCTGTCGGAAAACGACTACCGTTTCTCCGTGGGTATTGCGAGTTGATTGGGTTGAGAGGGAAGAGAGGAGGAAAAGGGGTACAATGTTCCCCGGACGTACCGTTGATACTGTGGGCCGTGATGGCGATATAGGAGGTGGGCCTGTTGGTTCTCACACTTATTCAACAGGGTTTGCGGAGGTGGATAAGTACGCTTAGTGGCCTCCATCTATTTTGACAGAGTCAGCTTCCGAGAGTCTCTTTACAGAGGGCCTATTCACAACTATTCATTTGTTAAAAAAAGTCGGTTTTATCATATAGACTTTTATTTCTAGAAAAAAAGACAATGCTGAATTTGAATTCCTAAAACTATAAAATCTATAATTAGTAAACTGATGTAATTTTCTCTATTTATATTAACAATATAAATAGAAAATATTATGTTAATTTATTTATATTACTAGGATAGGCCGAATTCTTTTAAAATAAAGGGTTAGATGGGCATAAAACTAAAACGACACTAAAATAGATGGACTATCTAATAAGCCCTATCTAATCTTTAGTCTCTATGTAATTTCGAAGCCGCCTTACAAAAGTACCGTCCCCCAATGCAGTCGCTCATCGCCCTTTTCCATCGAAACTCAGAGTCGCATCGTGTCGCTGGCCCCCCTGGACAACTCCACATTATGTCCGGACCCAGCTCAGTCTCCTTTCGGCGCCGCCGGCCACCGAGTCTCCGAGTCCGCACCGGCTGCTTCACCTGCCGTGCCCGCAAGAAGAAGTGCGACGAGGCGCGGCCCGTCTGCGCCGGCTGCGAGCGCAACGACCTCGACTGCGAGTGGCCCTCCTACGCAGGGCAGAAGCTTCAAAGACGAGATCCGCTGCGAGCACCTCGCGCCGGGTGCCGGGCGTCGTCTGCTGGAAGCGCGCGCCCCGCCGCGGCGCTGCGAGCCGTCGACAGCGCTGCGTCGGGGATCCTCTCGCCGTTCGCGGGGCATGTCAGCCATGGCCGCTCGTCGCTGCCGGTAGCTGCATCAGCCTGGCCGGCGCAGACTGCAGGGTCCGCTGGTCATGCGCCACGGCTTGCTCCGGCGGACGAGACCCTACACCGCGAAAGGACAGACGAGCCGGATGAGCCTGATCAAGTACATAGCGGGGAAACTACTTATGATTCTATGGATGATCCTGACGCTACATCTCAAGGTGAAGTCGCCGATGAGTACAGCAGCGACAGCGATTTTTTCTTCGCTGTCCACGATGATGTCCAACCTATTTCTCCTTCTCCTTCCCCATCTCACCAGCAGCTCGTCACAACGCTTCAGAGTCCCTCACTCATGCCAGAGGCTGACAGTACCGCTTTCGATCTCATGAGCTACTACCTTAGCCGTACAGCATCCAGCATGGGCAACGGATCCACGAGCGCAAATCCTTTCATTGTCCAGCTCGTGCCCCTCTCCTTCTCCAACAAGTTGATTCGCGGACTCCTACTAGCACAGAGCGCGGCGCACCGCGCGGTATGCGACGGCCAGGGAGAGGGTGCCGTGGTCGCCCAGCGTTACTATGGCAAGGCGATAAGAAGCTTCCGGCAGGCCATCGCATCTTACGTCAATGGCATTCAAGAGAGCCCGCTATGGATCGGCGTCGGGGCTCTCGTAATGTGCTTTACAGAGGTACAGTCCGGCAGCTTCTTGGTTCATATGCTCCAACGCTGATTTTTCTGGTATGCAGACCGCAAGAGGTGACACCACGGGTCTAGTGTTTGGCCATCTACAAGCCGCCGAAGCGCTGTTGGTCGATCTGATAATCGGACATCGCCACAAGATTCCCGCGATGCTAAAGTCTTTCATTGTCGAGTATTATGTGTATACGGCAACAATCAGCATGATCTCGGTCAACGCTAGTGCGATGGACAGTCCGCATCTCAACATCGACTTGGAGCTCGAGGCCCATGCGCTCGTCGCTTCCGGATACGTGGGCCAGCTCTGCGGCTGCTGGCTGCAGCTGTTACTCTTGATACCCCGAATTTTTACATTTCGTCAAAGGGCGAGGTGCACTCTCAATATTACAGGCGCTGAGACGATCTCAGCGGATGATTTTCTCGAATTCGCGGCAATTCAAAATAACATATTGTCATTCAGCCCTGCGACATCAGACAACGATGACTCCGCAGTCTGCGGCTATGTTTTTCAGCAGGCCCTCCACCTATATCTGCTTACTGCGGCCGGCGTCAGGGGTTCCAGAGGAACCATGCAAATTCTCGGTATTGAACGCGCAGTCTCACAAGCATTCATATATCTAAGCCAGTTATCGCCCACAGCACGAGTGAACACAAGTATGTGCTGGGCACTTGCTGTGATTGGGTCCTGCACAAAGAACGAGGAGCAGAGAATGGCACTGCGGGACCGCCTGAGTTGCATGTTTGCCATGATTGGCCTGGGCAACATAGCGTCGACGCTGACTCTTCTACAACACATGTGGGAGAAACGACCAGAGCGGGAACATACTCCGTGGGCAATTCACGAGATTATGCAGGAAGAAAACATATGGATCTCTTTTGCTTGAAACATGCGAAACGATTAAGGAAGCTAATTCACTACTTTGACTCTGTCATTCATCTGAGCTTCGATGTCCACATGTTATTTGCCCTGGTTCTGCGGTGGGCTGATAGCAGGACCTTCGGGAGTCACATAAGCCTTGGTGAGCCCGCCGTCAACGACAAAGTCGTGCGCATTGACGAAGCTGCTCTCATCGCTAGCCAGGAACAAAGCTGCCTGAGCCTGTTCGATAGCTTCGCCGAATCGACCTGTCGGGAAATGCACCTCGCGGCGAAAGCGCTTCTCCTTGTCGGATCCTAGAAACTCTTGTAGCATAGGTGTGCTGAGAGCTTATCGGTCAGCAGAAACTCAACGAATTGCTCTGTTCCGAATAAAAGGGCAATACTTGCTTGAGAGGGGCGGGGCACACAGAGTTGAAACGAAATCCTTGCTTCCAGTAAGTCAAGTAACACGACGAGAAGCAGTATTGAAGCGGCCAACCTTCACGAGCGTGCACAATAGCCATCTCTCGCGTAAATGCCAGCACGGCTCCCTTGCTCGCCGTGTAGGCGACCTGGGGCGTCGCCGAGCCGACGAGAGCAACCATGCTAGCCGTGTTGATGATGCTGCCCTTTTTCTTGTTGTGCCTACGCAGAGACGCCACGGCATGCTTGGAGCCGTACCATACGCCCTTGACGTTGATGGCCATTGTCAAATCCCAGATGCTGTCCGGGCACTCCCCCGCGTCGCCATCCTTGGGGTGCATGATGCCGGCGTTGTTGAACATAACGTCGACGCCGCCCCAGGCGTCCACGGCGGCGACGGCGGCGGCAACCTGGCCCTCGTCGGACACGTCGACAGCGCGCATGTCTAGCTTTCCCTCAGGGTGGCCAACGAGGCTTCTAACTTTGTCGAGCGCGCGTGCCAGAGCATCGGCATTGACGTCAGTCATAAGGACGGAGGCACCTTCTTGCAGAAACAGTATGCTTGCTTCGAGGCCGACGCCACTGTAAGAGACGCACAAACACAGTCAGTAACGTTTCTAGAGATAGTCCATACGGATGCCTTCAAAGATACTCTGTTGCGATCGAGGGACACTGAACTCACCCGGCAGCCCCGGTGATAATGGCGTTTTTACGAGCGAGCCGAGAAACCATGTCGTTTTTTGATGATTGAAGCTGGAATGGTCTGTTCGGGCAAGACGAAGTTGGCTACGAGCGTCTGGCAAAATTGGGGCTGAGTCAGTCTCTGTGCGCCAAGATATATATATCTATTATCAATAATTACGTGCGGCGCGAACCTGTATGCAACTTGACTTATGACACAATGTTGTCTGTATAGCCTCAATCTGCAACAAGCACGACCGTGCGCCATGCGACATCGGTAGCCCATACGTCACTAATCAGATGCAGGAAGGCGTCGAATGGACATGCAAACCGTGTCGTCGGACAGAACGGTGAGCCGCCGATACCTCGACACCCAAGCCCATGCTGCAAATCTCGTGTGAGTGGGATGTGAAGCGGGCCAATCATAACACATTCCGCCGCTACTCGTTCAAGTACTTGGCACTCATCCGGCGTTGATGCTCTGCCCAGTGCCCAGTATGAAAAAATGACGCCTCTAAATCGATTCTATCTGGCTTCGTCACGATTGCTGGTCTGCAGTAACCGGATATTATTTGCAGAAAGGACATTTGCAGAGACCACAGGTAGTCTCGCATAAAAACAGACATAGTTGCTATTCAGTTGCCTTGACACTTGCGCCCATCATCGCTCATCATAATTCTTCCTCATCTGTTTGAAGTGATTCGAATCCACCATGGCAACCATCAAGACCACTTCGCCGTCCACCAATGAGATCATCTGCGAGAGGCCCGAGGCGACGCTGGTCGAGGTCGCCCAGGTTGCCCAGCGTTCCCAGGCGGCCTTTGAACTGTTCCGAGAGACTCCATTTGCAGAGCGGCGCGACTTAGTCTCCAAAGCTCTAGCCACTATCGAAGATCGCAAGATGGCTCTGGGTCGGGAGCTATCGGAGCAGATTGGACGGCCCATCTCCGTCGCTCACAAGGAGATCGAGACCATGCAGAAGCGTGCAGACTACCTCTTGGCCACGGCCGAAAGCGCCCTCGCCAGTATACACGGACAGCACGAAAATGGTTTCAGACGTGAGATTAGGAAGGTTCCCGTGGGGCCGACCTTGATCGTCTTTGCGTGGAATGTGAGTTTGCCACCACCCCTCATGCCTGTTCGTCACATCCAGACTCATGCCTCAGTTCCCGTATCTCATCATTGTCAACACCCTGGTGCCCGCGCTCCTTGCCGGAAACACCGTCATTCTGAAGCCCTCGCCGCAGGTGCCTCTCGTCGGCGAGCGCATCGTCGAGATTTCTCGCGAGGCGGGCCTACCCGAACACGTCGTTCAAGTGGTGCAATCGGGCGAGCCTGCAACGCTCAGAGCGCTCGTGCAGCGCCCGGAGCTCGGCCTCGTGTGCTTTACCGGCTCGACCGCCGGCGGCCTCGCGATCCGTGACGCCGTGGCCGGAAGCACCGTGCCCGTAAATCTGGAGCTGGGAGGCAACGATCCGGCGTACGTGCGAGCCGATGCGGATCTGGCGTACGTCGCCGAGCAGCTGGTGGACGGGGCCGTGTTCAACTCTGGCCAGAGCTGCTGCGCGATCGAACGCGTGTATGTTCACACCGAGGTTCATGACGCTTTCGTCGCGGCACTTCAGGAAGAGCTCAAAAGGTAAGGGAGATGACGCTTGACGGCTCGGGGACGTTTCTGATTATGGGAAACCTACTAGATATATACTCGGTGACCCTCTTGCGGCAGACACCATGGTTGGTCCAGTCATCTCGCGTGCGTCCCAGGGAGCCATTTTCGCACAGATCAAGGACGCGATCGACAAGGGAGCCGTCGACTGCACTCCCCACAACGAGACTTTTGCGCGAGCGTCAGAGCTCGTTGGCAGCTATGTCGCGCCGGTCCTGCTGACCAACGTGACGCACGAGATGGCAGTCATGCGGGAAGAGACGTTTGGGCCTGTCATTCCGGTGACCAGGGTCCGAGACGACGACGAGGCCATCGCGCTGGTGAATGACTCCGAGTACGGGCTGACTGCGAGTGTCTGGACCAAGGATGTCGAGAGGGGCGAGCAGTTGATCGAGCGCCTCGAAGCAGGCACGGTTTTCGTGAATCGCTGCGACTATCCCAACCCTGTGAGTAACTTCTCGGTCTGCGCACGTGTTTTCTCTGTTACTGAGTGGTTTCATAGGACTTGGCGTGGACTGGGTGGAAAAAGTCGGGGCTGGGGTGTACGCTGGGACCGCGAGGGTTTGATGCATTTCTCAAACTCAAGAGTTACCACGTCAAGTTGACTCAGGCTTGAATTTCATACTTGTCTAGGATAATTCATGGAGGGAGATTTCTTCCACGATATATTACAATGGTCGCCAGACTGCTTTCAGCGGCATGTAAGTCGCCGTCGCGCTGTGGATGAGCACAGGCCTAGAGTGGCCCACGAACACCATTTAGTGGTTAGAAAATACCCAGTGTGCCCATGTAAATCTTTCTTACACTATTAATTATTCTCTCAAATCGATGATAGCGTTCTTTTTAATAAATTCCAAAAAGTTCATCGAGGGTCGGTCGCCGACTCCTTCTTACTCTTAAAAAAATAGGGTCTCTTTTAATGTTGATACTCTCGCTACGCGTGATGGACATCGGACAAGCGTTTTTTCGAACCTTAAATATACTCAGATTCAAGTTCAAGAGATATTTCAGATGCCGGACTAAGTTCTTTATGTGTTTATGGCCATGAAATCACCACTACTACCAGCCCTTCCATGGAGTCCACGTGTCAATGACGATGTCGTCATCGTCAACTATATAATAAGTGTCAAAGGCAGCAGCTGCAATGCATGCGTGATTGACATAGAGGTAGACCCTGCCTCCGACTGAGAATACGTCGTCGACCTTGTTGTTTTGCTGCGATGTTCCTACAATGCCGTGTTCCTGCGAGAGCCTCACGACACCCCACTCATCATCGCTCACCACTCGACCGAATCCAGAGAACGCGCTTGTCTCTCGCGACAAAGCCAGCACTCCAGCGTTGATCAAAGCTTCATTTCGCTCCGGGTACACACTGCAGACTTCTGCCGCAACACGAATGGCCAGATCTTGCTCGAGTATCACCCCGGTTGAGAGCTGCTGTAGGTCATTGACGGGAAAGTTACCTGCAGCTTATCAATATTTTCAAGCAATCTCTAAAATATGACAAGACGCACAACTTACCCGCATGCAGCTCCAACCTAACATTGTCGGGCAGTGTCCTAGATGAAAGACTTGTGATGACGTGGGCTGTGGGTGCCGCTCCGATCGAAATGGTAACGTTGCGTGTCGTCGGAAGCATTGCTGCTGCCTCTAGGACTGCTGACAGCTCATTTTCAAGATGGCTTTCCGCGTCTGCGTAGGACTTTGACGCGTATGAGTGTCCTGCATGACAATAGAAGCCCACCACCACTACGTGCGGAGAGGCCTCTGTGCTAGCAACGAGGGACCTCAGCGCGGTGCTGCTGCTAGGTAGACCTGCTCTTCGAGCCCCTACATCGATCTTGATGAAGACGGGCCAAGGTTCAAAACCAATGTCTTTTGCCAGTACAGGGAGCTGCTGCTCATTATCGACCATAAGTGTTATTCGCATGAGCCTGCGCAGCTCAGTCAACTCGGGCAGACATCCTGGATATACGGGCAATCCGTAAAGGCACTACGGTTTTTTAAATCTCGGCGTTAGTGAAGACTTTGGTCTAACCGAAAGTCGGCTAGATATTTCTTACCTCGTCAAGCAAGCCCTCGGCAACTAGAGGGAGGCACCCGCGAATCTCAGGTCGGGTAGAAGCGACAACAGATTTATATCTTCCATTTCCAAGCATCATTCTGGTTAATTCCATGGTCTTGGCGGTTAGCATACAAAGAAATACAGTATGCGGCAATACGACAGCGGAGATGACGACTCGCTATACCTTGAGTGTCTTCAAGTGAGGGCGAAATTCAACGCCCATACGTTGCACATCATTGTGTAGCTTTTCAATATTCCTCTCTATCGTCGAAAGTTTCAAAAGGAGTGCTGGGGTTGGCAATTCGGAAGCTGGCTTGCCGACGGCCTGGTCATGGCTGCGCTGAAAGGTTGACATCTTCGGCGTTATATCCGACACTGCGGCGACTTCTTTCTTACTAACTTTTAGAGAAAAGGTACTTCCAATGAAGAGAATAAAATTATCTTAACTTAGTATGACTTCTTTAATGGTTATCCGTGGCGGCTTTTGTCATCGACCTGACACGATGAACTGCTACGAGCTCGCCCCGTGGCTCATGCCCTAGAGTAGACATAGAAGAGCTCTAGTATTTTTAATTTCCCGACTGCGCAAAGGATTGGCATTAGTCCCTGGTTTCTCTGGACGTTAATTACCGCTGCTGACCCGACGATCAAAATCTATTGCTGCCTAATAGGTATATTACAGTATGCTAGCGAATCAGAACGTTTTGCGCGCTCTCCGCATTTATAAAGACACGTGGCGTCCGGGGTAGCCCACACCACTAGCCCCCCACTAGCGTTGAGGAATGCCCTCCTTGAGTGTTGCCGTTGCTATTCCCGTTTCTTCCTTGTACTTCTGTCCGGCACGGCATGTTGTGACCGCAATCATCAGAGACCAACTTGACCGCTAGCGTATCTCACAAGCCATGTGAAATATTGGCAAGCCTAAGCTAGTATTGGAGGGGTAGGCTTGCGAACTGAAGTTGCAGAGTCTCCATTGACAACGATATACGCAGAGTGATCCTCGGACGTACTCTGCTTATAAATTGTTCGTCATGGATAGCAACTTTTCGGTCGGCACATCGACTCGGGTGCATTTTTCAGAGTAGCATAGAACAATAACAAATAGATTGATTTACAACTTTGCCGCTTTTACAACAGGACAGTGAAGTTTTGATCTCTCGCCTTCCGAATTATCATGATTACTTATAAAGGTTTAACTTCCCGAAGCTGATGGTATGTGTAATGGAGATAACGCGCGGAAACTGACATTTTCGCGATCATCATTTCTTGATACTTCTACACAGTTTCTACATATCTCTTAAACTCTCTGTATTACTCCAGTTAGAAAATATGCAAATGAACGCGGGGCGACTTACCAATCTGTGACAGTTTCTCTCCAGACCCGCAGCTCGTGTCTCCGCGTCAACGCAAAATTGTCAACAAAGCTATCACCCATGATATCCCGCGCGAGGCTACCCGCGGCACTAAATCTTTCCAGTGCACTCTCCAAGCTATTTGGCAAGCGCTCTGCCGGTATTTGCGCCGGGCGGTTTGCCTCTGAAGGAATAGTAATCTGAAGACGTCGCTCTATCCCTCTCATCCCGGCGGCGAAGATGGCATATAGAGCGTAGTGGGCATGCATGTCGGCGCCCGGCACTCGAACCTCGAATCTCGTGGCCGATGCGCTGCCGCCTGGGGGGGCGATTATGCGCACGGATGCCAAGCGATCCTCGTAACCCCAGCTCACAGTAACCGGTGCCCAGTAGTTCTCAACAAGTCGCTTATAAGAGTTGACGTTGGGGGCCAGGAGCGGCATGATATCTGCGAGAGCCTCCAGAATGCCTGCGAGAAACTGGCGGCCCAGGTCTGAGACGTGTACGAGGTCTGGCCACGGAGCTTCAGCGTCGGGACTTTGCCTGGCAAATAAATTGTTGCCTGCGAGATCCACCAGAGAGACATGTATATGCCCGGAATTCCCGGGCAGTCCCTGTACTGGCTTTGCCATGAAACATGGCGTGATACCGTGCGAGATACCAATAGCTTTGCACGCAAGTCTGTGTGAGAAGTGGCGAATTAGCCTCGATATTAGGCGCATACTGAGAGCTATGGCTGGGTTATACTTGAACATTGAAACCTTGTCCGCCATCTCCGCCAGCGGTGAAGCTTCAAGAGCCCGTGGGTATGTTAGTCTTCGAGCTATATGTAATACACGATTCCACCACTCACAGCTTCGTACACGCCTGGGCCGCTTTCTGTATGCCACCCCTCTATTGAGCAACCAATTTTGAGACTTGTAGAGTATATTTCGTTGAAGTATTCCTTGTTCATTATCGGCCGAAGGACACTGTATCCGAAAGCGCCGGATGTTATGGGCTGTAACTGCTGCGAAGTATGAGAGGACAGAAACGTGCCGATAGTCGGAGGCCGCCCTTTCTCGTAATCTGCATCAGGGTTATGAAAATTCATAAACTCTAGCTCAACTGCAAAGTAAATCGCTGTTAGAAGGCTATTAACCTTAGTAGCAATAAAGGCAAGGTACAAACCGCCAGCTTTGCCTTGGAAACCGGAAGCCGCCATGGATTCAGTCAAAGTCTTGACTAGACCTCTACCGTCCATCGCGACGGGTACACCGTTTTCAATGAAGCGCAGAAAGAAGAACGGCAACCCATCCTCGAACGGCAGTCGGCGAAAAGAGTCCATGTCCACGACGGCAGTCAAGTCTGCGTATCCCGTTTTTGCGCTTGTCAGGCTACCCTCCTCGGTATAGAGCACGTCGTGCATGTCCCAGCTGAAAATGGCTGAGCTCATGCCAAAACCACACTCGATACTGGCAAGGAACTTTGTTTTGCTCATGATTTTGCCCCGCAGAATACCGTCGCAGTCGACGCCCGCAACTTTGACGCTGGCATCGTCGGCTAGAAGGAGTTTTGCCCGATCTAGCACTGACAGAGGATCGCGGTCTCCATTTGTGAGAAAACTCGTGGATGGTTTCGATGGTTCCCCGGGAGGTAGAACTGGAGATTGAAGTGATTGCGGCATTATTTCTGGGATCGAGCAAATGATGCGCTGATGAGGGTTCCCAGTCGTGTCTGTCATTTTCTTTTTTTTTTCGATAGAAATAAAATGGAATACCACGAGATGTTGACGTTCTCTTAGGATGCAAGAGGGAGCAATTTCTAGGTGTTGTGGTGTTGTGCTCTTGAGGCGTTGGAGTTCAAGACCACATCGGGCATTCATAGCCCCAGACAGCCGCGTAAAGCCGCTCGTAATATTCTCTTCGTACTTCGAGCCGAAATATATCACAAATACTTTACTTCTTGTTCGTTCTATCATTTCAACAGAAAAATTGTTTTGCGAGATTGGCCACTCAGAGTTATTTCCGCGTTGCCGGCCTGCTCCACCCCGACGGTAATGTGTGAGTTGTCGTCGCCTCATTTTGCCACTGCTCCGACCATCGCTGATAAAATTTGTTTTTGAGATTAACTAGAAGATTCTCGAGAGCCGTATGATATGTCTGACTGATGTTGTACGCTGCATCTTAAAACAGCACTATCCCTGAAAACAAAAGCGTGACGCATTACCAGGCAAAGGTATAACTCAAGCTTCCACAGCAGTAATGGTGACATACACAGTTGCGATTTTCGAAAATGATACGCCACAAGAGTCGATTCTTCAGCAATTCGGCACGTACGGCGACATTTTCCGGCGCTTTCTACAGGACGGGCTAGAGGCATACCGTAAAGACAGAGATGCGGCGCCACATGTCACATTGAAAGTTGTCACTACCCACGTCGCCGATGCAGAAGATCTCCCCCGACTCGATAGCATCGATGCCTTGTTATTGACAGGAAGCAGTATGTATGACACACCTCGAGACCATCGCGCCGTTGCTAAAGTCAGCTGCTCGAACAGAGCACTGTGTCAACGGGGAGGCTCCATGGATCCGTAGACTAATAGAATATGTACGAGATGCTTACGAGAGCTTCCACATACCTCTCATAGGCCTATGCTTCGGACATCAGGTCATCTGTCGCGCTCTCGGTGGTGCTGTCGAGGTCAACAGACAAGGCTGGGAGGCATCAGTATCGCGAGTTGATCTGAGCCCAACCGGGCGCGAGCTTTTCGGCGTTGCGAATCTCGTAAGTCATCAGCACACCGCCGCACTCACCCAAGCGGCTCTTCAAAAAATTTCTAACATATCTACAGAATCTGCATCAGATGCATCGCGATAATGTCGTAGCTGCCCCGGCGACTACCAAAAGTCTAGGCTCAAGCAACGCTTGTGATAATCAGGGTATCTATGTGCCTAAAAAAATAATTTCGCTACAAGCACATCCTGAGTTCAATTCGAAAATCATGTCTGAGATTCTCACCAAACGGCATAGTGAAGGACTATTTAGTGATGACTTCTTCGAGCTCGCCATTTCAGAGGCGGATAAGCCTCATGACGGGCCGCTCGTTGGCAAGATCGTGTGGAAATTTCTGCTAGAGGGATGATACTATATATGGTAGCTGAATGGGTCATTAGAGATTGGTGTTTGCTTGGTAACTTCTTTTAATATAATAGTCCTTTATCATGGATAGGTCAATTGCACGCATTGTACAGCAGCAGAAAGAGCTGTTAGCTCCCCCATCACACTGTTTCTAGACATAATAACTTTAATTGAGATATGCGACAATAAAATTTCTTTCCAGTTTCAGGCGTATTTCTGGTTCTCACACAAATCTCAAAGGCGATAAAGTCGTAGAGGCTCCCATCGTAGCTCCTCCTCGACTTACATTCCACCCATCCACATCCAAGATAGCTTTGCTTACCTGCATCAGCTCTTCGGCTTCATTTTCCCTGTTCAGCCAACCTAGACTTGTGGACCATCTTGGCAAGCTCAATCTGCATACATAAACTCAAGCCATCGTACACATTCCACTCATCGACGATGAGGCCGTTCTTGTAATGATAGTGCGTGATGCCCATGATCTGGATCTGATGCCCCGTCGGCGCCCCCAGCTCGAGAGAAAACAGCCCGTGCCCGAGATGGTGGCCAGTCATGACCCAGCGGACCGCCACCTTGATACCGCCCTCCTCACACGCCGTCGAGCAGATATTCTGAACCACATATGCAGCGTCAGGGAAGGACCCAAGCAGAGCAAGGTGCTGGTGCAAGATGGCCGCCGAGCCGTACAGCTCAACCATTCCCGGCCCATGATACTGCGCGTTCCGGGCGTACACCTTCTCGATCCGCCCAAACATGCGGCGGTTAAAGACGTGGTGGAGCCACTCCAGCGTTTTCGCCTCGACATCATTGCCCGCCAGCGACACGTCCGCTTTCTCCTCCGGCGGCACCTGCCCCTGGCACCGCCTGTTGTCACCGACGTCGATCGCCTCGACGCCCTTGTCGAGCAGCCTCTCGGCCGCCTGGCGGGCGCAGGCCACGGGGTCCAGGCCGAGCTGCCGCACGACGGCCAGGTTGTCGCCCACGACCCATTCGCGGTATATGCGGTTGCGGTACACCATGCAGTCGGCCATGACCCTGTCTACCACCGTCCTCCCCGTCGGCGGGCCGAACTGGCCGGGCTGCGTGTGCCGGTACGTGCCGGTGACGAGGTGTGACGAGTAGAAGCCGGCCCTGTCGTCGCCGGCCCAGATGACGTGGGTGCCCATGACCACGCGGTCGGGGAACGTCACCAGCCGCTGGATGGTGTCGCGCACGATGGACTCCCGGTCGTACAGCGTCTGCATAGTGCCGTACAGCGTGCAGTTGTGCATGTAGTGGGTGTAGATGAGGCCGATGTCGCGCTCATCCCAGATACGGTGGGTGCAGCGCATGATGTAGTCGACAATGTCGGTGTACACGCTGTCGAAGCCTTCCATTGATTGCGTTCGTCTCCGGGATCCGGAGGCGAGATCGGTGTAGTCGCGACGCTCGACTTGCATGACACGCGGTGTCTCGGCTTCGGGGTTACTGCTCCTGACATCATCGGCGACACCATCGACCGTCTTTTCCGGTCTTTTCATGGAGTTATTGCCATTTTGACGAGTCTCTAATTGTGAAGACATTTCGGTGATTTGGTATTACCATGTAGAGTGCTCAAGGAGTTGTTGCACATCTTGGCAATGAGTATCAACGATATACTTGAATATCGCCTATTTATTATTCCTCTTGATACACCGATAAGTAACTCGGACTCGTACGATCCCTTCTCCACGTTGGTCTGGGCGACCAACAGATCTACCTGGTCCGGGCACCAGACTTCGACGCCCTCCGCGAGCCTCGCGCCAAGCCAAGTCGCGGTCCAGTAGCCTTACTTTCCGCGCTGTAGGTCAGCCTATGAAGCATGGATCGAGAGCGCAAAGAGGGGAAATCTCCAGAGGCGCACAGTACAAGGAGGCAGATGTAATATAAGCAGCAGCAGCGCTTCATGGAGCCGAGCACGCCACGTTGATTCTACGGCAGCAAGCCCTCAGCGGCGGAAGTGCTTTTGACTGGCTAGTCGTACGCGAAACTCGGTGACTGGGCGTCAATCTCGCCTTGGCAACCTTGAAATGAGCACTAGTCAGGACCAGGGTCTTCCCCGCTTCCCCAATACCCCAGATTATCAGGAAGTCGGGGTGACAGCCTCGGCGATGACTAGGTGCAGTGACCTATTAACCTATCAGCCGTGTTTAGGCGTGTATACGTAGTAATAGGATTACGAAGGGTTTCTCAAAGTAGCAAGGGACTTTAAGCGCGCATGCCGTAATAAAGAACGTCTACTATATACCCTCGTGATGGCGTAACTCGTCCGTCGTTGTCCACGATTCAATTTCTTGTCTTAACAATACATATCTCGGCATTGGACAATGTCTGCTCAGCCTGTGCTCGATCCCGAAAAATCCATCGCTCAACACGAGGCTGCGGCGGTCAAGACGGAGCATGACAGCCTACGCATCGAGCCCACCAGCGAGCAGCATGATGCATCACGCAAAACAACTCCCAACGATGCCGATGGCCAGGCTCTCACCCTGTTCGAACGCAAGGCGGCCCTGATCAACGCGTGAGTCATGTGCAAGACCTCTGTAGACATACTATCGCTTACAACTTACCACCACTTCCGGCCATAGCGAGATTGACAAGTTTGGATTTGGGAGATATCAGCAATGCATATGGCTGCTCTGCGGGTTCGGCTATTTCCTCGACCTGGCTTGGGCGCAAGGCGTCGCCCTCTTGGCCAGCGCAATCTAGTAGGTCAAATAGTGATGTCCCTGACAGCTAATCGCAATTTCCTCTCTATAAAACTTCTAATGCCATCTACAGTCAAGAGATGGGCGTGCCATCTGAAAGGCAAGGCCTCCTCTCTACATGTGCCAACGCCGGCCTCGCGTAAGTCAACGAGCCCCCATCTTCACAAGCCACACCTCATTGACACGCCGCCAAGCATCGGTGCCTTTGCCTTTGGTATCATCTCGGATATATACGGACGCAAATGGGCTTTCAACGTATCCTGCCTCATTACGTCCGTCTTTGGCATGCTTCTCGTAAGCACAACCACACAATCCCCCCCCTAAGGCAACGTCGACTCAAACTCACCCACCAACCAGGCAGCCAGCAAAAACAACTTCGGCGCCGTCTGCGGTATCTACTTCATCTCTAGCGTCGGCCTGGGCGGCAACATCCCCATCGACGCCACCATCGCCCTTGAGTTCCTCCCGCAAGACCGCCGCTTCGTCGTGTCGCTGCTCAGCATATGGCAGCCCCTGGGCATCGTCTTCACCTCGGCTCTGGCGTACGCCACGACGGCCCGGTACCGCTGCCAGGTCGGCCTGCCCCCTTGCCCGGCTCCCGGCACGGCTTGCTGCACCGTCGCCGGCAACATGGGCTGGCGGTACCAGGTCATCATCATCGGCGCCGTGACGCTGGGCATCTTCTTCGCCAGATACGCCGTGTTTCGCTTCCACGAGTCGCCCAAGTTCCTCCTGGCAAGGGGACGCGAGCAGGATGCGATCGACGTGCTGCGCAGGATTGCCAAGTTTAACGGCGCTGCGGAACCCGCCTTGTCAATCAGTGACTTCGAGGCTGTCGAGCAAACAGAGCACTCCCCGACGGTCGATAGCAGCAACGTGCACAGAAGTAGTGTGAAGGAAGCCGTGATGAGCCTGGTGAGAAATCTTGATTTCTTAAAAGGGCTGTTCATCCAGAAACTACAGTGTATCACGTTTCTGCTTCTCGCAGTAGCATACATGGTGAGCCAGTTAAAAACACGTATTTCTATATATTAAGACTCTCTTAATGACCACCTCTTCAGGGCAACTACTGGTCGTTCAATCTAGCCGGATACTTCTTACCCATCGTACTTCTCCAGAAGAACGTCTCTAGCGGCGCCAACAACGTCACCGAGACCTATCGCCAGTACATATACATATACCTCCCGGGAGTCCTCGGCGCCATCATCGCCCTCTTCTCCGTACAACTGCCCCTTCTCGGCCGTAAGTGGTCGCTGGTCGTCTCCGCCGCCCTGCAGGGGCTCTCGATGGCCATGTACACCCAGGTCGCCACCGTCGCCGGTTACGTCGGCCTCAACGCCCTCGAATACATCATGCAGACGGTGAGGCCGGCCTGTCCCTCCAGTCTCTCTCTCTCCCCGCCCTCTCCACATCTAACACGGAGCACAAACAGTTCTTCAACGCAGTACTATACGCCTCCGCCCCCGAGATGTTCGACACAGTCTACCGCGCCAGCGCGAGCGGCATGCTGTCCTGCCTCGGGCGCCTCGCCGGCATCGTTGCCCCTCTCGCAGGTCAGAGGTTCATCGCCGCGGGCGCGCAGGGCGTGTTGTGGGTTGGCGCCGGCGGCATCTGGGTGTCTGCCCTGTTCATGTGCTTCCTGCCCATCGAGATGAGGAATAGGCAAATGTACTAGAGCTGGTGGGAAAGAGACCCGACGAGTAATGCTTGTATTGAGACAGCAATGGTCTGTGCTCTACGTCGGAAGGACAAAGGCTTAGTCTACACGTTGGGCGGGGGCGTCAATTTAGCAAACTTATACTATCGAACAGTGTGATGCGAGGTTGGTGGGGATAACGATGTTGCAGGAGCTCGGCGTCTAGACACACACAGATAGATAGATAGGCTTAATCAACGAGAATTCACTTATAATTTGATTTGCTCGACATATAAATACTTTGGCCCGTCACTTCACCTGGAGTACAATGCCAGCACACTAGGTTACCAACGGGATGTAAGCGAACGTTGCCTCATATCTAACTTTGAAGGCATGTATGGACCATTCTCAGTAGACGCAGTCGTCAGCCTGTAGTTCTTGAAGATAAAAGAGGATGCTTCGGTCTTAGAAAATACCCCTCCACCAAACGTATGCCACACCAGAACTCTCGTCACGTCTTAGTCAATGTACCATCCGAGTGAAACGCATAACGTCAGCAGGATTCGTTCCGTAGGTGTGCATGTATATGTGAATATATCCCTTCTAAATACAACGCTTGAATGCCAGTCATCTCTTGGGGTAATGACGGCGGGCAGAAGCTTGCGCCGCAGAGAGACCACGTAGCAAAGAGCTGGCTGTCTACAGCCTCATTAAGACACTTGCTCTTTCTCAAGTACTTTTCAACCACCGTCATCCACTATGAATCCAATAAAAAAACGCCAGTCCAGATACATACATATCCCAGGTATGGTACTTCGTGATATCTCGTTTTGACAGCTCGGCTAAAACGTCGAGCTTCCTCCTCATCATGTGACAATCACAAAAGAAATGGGCTAGTGTCGCCTTGTGCCGTTGAGGCAAATACAGAAATGAAGAAAAAAAAAGCACTCCGGCGACGGAAATATCTAATGCAATGTCGAAATTTGGAATGAAGTTGCACTACACCCGTACAGATGTAGTTTTGGGGATCGGGGGCAGATCGCGCATTGGCGGGGGAATGGGAGGGGAAACTGCCTGCGGCATACTACGCCGGTTCATGAAGGCTCTCTGATCGTCCGTTGTGGAAGATGATGCGCCGTCAGGAAGTGCGGGCAGCGGCCCGCGCGGCGGTGGTGGCATTGGTGGTAACATCAAGGTCGGTCGCTTTTCGTCCGACGACGAATGCCGCCGATGTGCAAGATGAGAAAATTCAGGATTCATGCTTACTCTCCTGCCTGGCCTCGAGTTCATGAGCGACTCGGCGGGGACAGGCCCCATGGTTGAGCGACGTCGAGGTCTCGTCTCAGTCCTAGCGAACAGCGACATGCCTGACGCGTCCGACGTAATCTGAGGCATCGCTGAGAATCGCTTGGCAGCATACGAGGTCCGAGACTCAAGCTCGACGGCAGAGCCAAGTTGGGTGTGCATGGTTGCCATGTGTGGCCTGCTGCGTTGAGGGCTGACTCGGTAGCTAGGGCTGGGAGGCACCATACTTTCGCTAGCAGCCATGACAGGGCGCCGCAACGCCGCATCGGAGCCTCCCTCTACGGAGATGCGCCGACTATGTCGTTGCGGGTGGCGCTCCTTGACAGGCGACAAGCCCGGCCGCCCGGTGCCGTCCGCAGTGGGAGGCCTGATAGGGACGTCGGGCCTAGGTGAGTGATGATCAACAACCATAGACAGCGGTCGCGAAGAGCGAAGCACCGGTGGCGGCTTAGAGCGGAGGGGACGCGCTGCAAACGTGGCCGCGTTAGGTGACGGCGGCGACTGCGAATTACCCGAGTCGCCGCGGACATGGGAGTACCGTCTGGTGGATGACTGCGGAACGCTGAAGTTGGGTGTCATACGGCCTGTCGAAGAATCTAGCGATTCGTAGAGCTTGGAGGCCACAAATGGATCATCTGCTTCCGGTGGCCGGGCACTAGAAGCAACATCGATGTAGAGACCAGCATTCTGCAGTGTGGAGCGCCCGCTGGCCATCAATGGAGCTTTAGACCGTGAACTTTCGTCAATCGTATTTGAGCCATTAGCCGAGTTTTTCGAGTCGCAGGTTTCGGTCGAGTCGCGGGAAAATGTCTGCGTGATGGGCGAACGCTCTGGAGACGAGGCGGCCGACGTCACCACTGTTTTACGGTCCGCCGAAATAAAAGACAGATGGGTACCATTGCTATCGCGAAGATTGTCAAGCTGCCTCGCGTCTTGCGAGACGACGCTATTGGTCGTGGAAATGTCGTCCAGGCTGGCTCCGCGACTGTGCTCGGAATCGACTCTGAGTCTGCGATCTGGGTCGTTACGGGCCTCGTCTTTCCGGTTCGACCTAACCACGGAACTTTGGCTTGGTATGTAGCGCCCTGACTCCCGAACTATCATAGCCCTCGATGTGTGCGAAGCGGAGGTGTCTCCCTCGAGATTTGCAGTTTCATTCACTTTGCGCTTACCACCAAGCTTCTCGATCTCGCCTCTCAAAGTAGCCATCCAACCATTCATGTCATCGGGATTTTCAAAAACCATCAGTATGTTGGCGGCAACTCGCTTATCGCCGACAAGAAGAGAGAGCTTTGAGAGGAAAGATTTGGACTCGTTGGTGGTGGGAGCAGCAGCGTCTGGTTCGGTTGTTGATGAGACTTGAAGGACCCAATGCTTGACGGGAATAGAGTCGGTGACAAAGGCGGCCGATGTCTGAGTCAACTTGAGAACCTTTTCAGGGAGGCGATCATGGCTGCCGGAGCCGGCGTACTGCAACAAGTAGCCCGAAGTGACCAGGAGGTACATTTTGGTAGTCCACTGTAGATTAGAGAGAGACTGATTCTTGCCATGTTTCCTTTTAGTCTTTTCTTTGGTGAGGCCAGTCTCCGAGACGGGAGCATCGGCAGTCGCGGAAGCGTTTTTCTCGTGAAGCTTGAGAATAACTTCCGTGGGCATGGTGACGGCAGGAAGAGCAGCTTGCCTCATTGTTTGAGGGAAGGCCTTAAAGAGCTGAGGCATCTCCCAGGCTGCCAACGACTCTCCAAAGACGTACTCGTGAGGCGTGCCTTTGCGACCGGGCAAGGACGGGATGATCTGACTTTGTCGTCGCAGAGAACGAGATCGTGGGACCGATGATGCTCTTGACGCGGGCCGAAGCTTGTCGGTAGATTCTTGCGCAAGAGAAAGGCTGGCATGAGAGGCACTGCGGTCGTCTGTGGAGGCTGTTGGTGGTGGAGGGAAGTCCGGCTGCGCTTTGGAAGGGGGGCTTGGCGCATCTTGCGGTGGAGGCTTATCCTTGGACAGTTTTGAGCGGCTAAAGATGTGGCGGAGGCTGCGTTTGGATGGTTTGTGGACAAGCGTCTGTGGTGCTGGTGATGAGGGTTTCGGTGGCGGCGGCGGCGGAGGAAGAGGCGGGTTTTGGTGAATTTGCGGATGCTGCGATTGAGGTGGTTGATCTTGTTGCTGTGCTGGCTGCTTGACAGCTTCCGCCAAGCGGCGATTGGAGCGTCGGGAACGTAGCGAGAGGTAGTGTGACGGCGCACGACTTTCGGCGCCGGCAGTAGCCTCGCCGGCAGGCATTGTGAGAGGGTGATCGAGAAGGTTTTGCGGAGAGGAATAATTTTCGCGTGCTTGTATGTCGGTTGTCGGTTGGCGAGGAGGAGCTCGGAGACGGCTGTGACGGGGAGCATGGAAGGTGAACTGTGTCACAACTGAAGTAGTAGGGAGAGCGTGTGGGTGTCAATGATGGCAACAACCATGGCAGGCAAGGCTAATAAGCCGAGACCCTTGTCTTGGAGAAAAGAGGGCAATGGATCAGAGGTTTGAGACAGTGACTCGCAGCTAGGCGAATGACGAAACGAAGCGGCGAATGGCAATTTCGGCAGTGTATGCGATGAAATGTGTAGGCTGGTTTCTAAAAATGACCGTTTCGTATCCTAGCCGGGTCGGCTCCGGATATAAATATGTAGGAGAGTGTACACGACGAGTAGATAGCGAATGTGGTGATATGAGACTGGCGAGACGGGACCGGTGATGGACAAGTCGCGAGTGAACAATCCACTTGGCGGGCGGTAAGATGCTGGCCGAGATCAAGATGCTGTAGGAAAGCAGGATAAGGGAAGGTATAATCTCAATGCGAGTCGCGGAAAATTGACACAAAGACGGGGCAAGCGACGGCAATGGCAATGGCAAAAGAAGGACGTGAAGAGCCGACGACAAGGAGCGAAGCGCAACGCGTAACAGTCGATGCCAATTTTTTGCTGAGAAGACCAGGGTAACCAGTGGTCGCCAATCCGACGGGCAAAAGGAAAATTGCGCGTAGTGAGAGTAGTACTGTAGCCAGGTTACAGGGTGGACAAGTCGAGAGGGCAAAACAAAGTTTTGGTGGGTGGATAGGCCGCGGTGGATGGGATGGTGAGAAAAGGCCGACAAACGACGATGATTTTGATTATATCACCGTAAGGGGGGGTGGGCAGTCGAGGCGGGCGGCTACTTTGCTTTTTCAGGAGCCCCAGATCGGGATACCGGAGGAAGAAAGCGTGTTGACAGTTGTTGTGTCCGTTTGTGGTGTTGGTGGTGGTGGTGGTGGTGGTGGAGGTTGTGGAGGCCAAAAGATGGCAGTCGTAGTTGTGATGGTTTGCGGTTGTGGAGTGAGTTGTGGGCTCATACATAGTAATAATGCTGTTTGCCCAGCGCCGTACCTCGTACCTGCTGCTCATCTACTGTTATGTGCAGTCAGGCCCCCTTGTCACCTCGTGGGGAACGCGTTTACATACATGCACCCAGAGTCGATGCAGAGGCAGTCAGTCAAGCCTTGGCTTTGTTATAGCGGGAGACGCGGCGCGCTCTAGACTACGCCAACCTACTAGTACCCAAGACTGTATGGCCATAGGAACCACTGTTAAGGTTTTCCGAGTTGACCGGTATGGTCTGTGCTGCTCCTACTGTAGGTACTAACAAACGCTAGGTAGTAGTCAGCCAGTTCGTAGTTGGTTATTAGTAGTAGTAGGTACTTAGTGCCTCAGTACATTAGTACTTCGCATGGAGAACGCCGCGTGGGGCAAAGCACGTCGAGAGCCGACAGCCTCGGGAAGTTTGCTGTGGTGATGTGTTGCGGTACGGAGCAGCCTACTGACAATTCGTGTTCTAAGTGACCCGTCACGGATGGGAGATGAAACGACCGAAATAATAATGCTTCAAAAACTACAAGATGGAGGGGGGG
>JAFEME010000186.1:0-50576 GCA_018831755.1 Niveomyces coronatus | reverse complement strand
GAGTGGGGCGACCTTGGCTGAGTCTATCTTATGCGAGCTGGAAAGACTTGGGCGACAAGAGAACAGAGATACGCGCGCGCCGTTGGTTGTACCGAAGAGAAAAGAAGTGGGAAGAGAGGGAAGACGTCGGAAAGTGGTTAGGCGGGGAGGGAAGGAGGCTGAAGAGTGGATGCAACCGACCGGTGATTTTTTTCTTCAGTCTTTTGGCTCTGGCATCTGGCGGTGGCGAGGATGTTAGTACTGTAGCGGGTGGACCGTGCTGGCAAGAGGTCCTTGTAGGGGAGACACCAGCGCTACTGTATCTTCCTCTACAGCGCAGCTTGTGCTGCCTGTTGCAGTGCCTGTCGTCTGCGCTTGCGGCAGCAGCGGTGTCGGGGCGGAGTTCTCGTCGCGCAGTCCGAAGCTAAAAAAGCATGCAATGTGTTTGTAGAAAATGATGTTTAATAGAGGCATGCCATGATCTATGAGTCAAATGTTTCGAGTACCGCGAATCCGTTGTGACATTAATAAGATTGTCGCCTGAAAGCCTCATACATGGCGCTATATAGTCTGTACCTACATACTACATATGACGGTGGGCTCATGCGTAGCCTCATAGTATACTCTGTAGCCGGCACCATAATGACAGACACGTCAATAAAATGTGTATCAATTCGGTACAATGAATTGGCGACATGTCTCTTTACGTCATTCACAACATCTCTCATCAACTGCGTATCTTCTAATAATGCCTGCGCCCAACACCCTGCTGACAGAACAACGCACATTTCGTCGACATTGCATCAAGTTTCCCCTTCAAGGTCAACACTCATGCTGGCATAGGAATAGCTCCTCCTGGAGAGCTTTCGTTTCGCGCCGTGAGCACTTCGACACCATCCTCTGTCACCAATAACGTGTGTTCTAGATTCCTCGTTAGCAAGAGCTATATTATGGCGAATGACTGGAAAAAGTGCGTGAAAGTGAAGTACTCACCGAATTGAGCCGTACGTTTGCCATCAATTGTCGTGCTAGTCCAGTTGTCGGGCCATGTTATATCGCGGTATTTGCCAAGCGCAATCATTGGCTCAATCGTAAACGTCATGCCAGCCTTGCACTCCCCAGGTGTCTTGTTCTTGGCGTAGTGCGGCACGTTGGGCGGGCAGTGGAACAGCTTGCCGATTCCGTGGCCGCAATATGTACGGATGACGCTGCAGTCTTTTTGCTTGGCATGCTTCTCGATGATGTTGCCGAATTCACGGATCTGTACACCGGGCTTAACAGCCTTGATAGCCTCGTCCAAACATTCACGCGCGGCCTCCACCACGCGCACATTGTCAGGATCGGCCTTGGCCCGGTCACCGATATAGTACGTCTCGTTGAGATCAGCGTGATAGCCTTCATGATATAAGGTCACATCGATATTTAGAATGTCGCCGTCGAGGAGGACACGCTTGTCGGGGATGCCGTGGCAGATGACCTCATTGACTGACGTACAGCAAGATTTGGGAAAGTGGTTGTAATTGAGAGGTGAGGGGTAGGACTTTAAAGAAATTAAATTAGTATGCGGATTTACGCAACGTGTCTGCCGGGTATGCTGAACCGCGGCATCTTTATTTGAGTTTCAGGGATACTGACTTTGCGCTCGACGCACGCTTTGTGGACGATCTCGTCGATATAGTCGGTGGTGACACCAGGCACAGCAGCGGCCGCCGCTAGGTCGAGGACCTCGCGCGCGAGCTTCGAGACCTTGCGAATCGTCTCTATGCCTTTGGCATCGAGGATCTCAAACTTTATGCGGCTGCTGAGCGAGCGGCTGTAACGGGGATTGCCATCCTCGGACCACACAGGATGAGGGATCGATCGCGGCACAGTTCGATGTTCAGAAAGGGGATACACGGGACGGAGGGGACCCGAGAACGGGAAGCTTGGGAAGGGATTGTAGTCGCCGGTTGCTGGATCTGGTGAGAGAGCTTTTGGAGCCAGGAGATGGTGTAGGATATTCCCCTGGGATTTGTGCACAGACTTGTGTGTAGCCTGGGATAGAATTGTTAGTGTGACAAGAGAACGGTCGCCCAATACAGGATATGCCCACCCAGCTCTTCTTGAAGCAGTCCTGGGAGCAGAAGAAGCTGTCCTTGACGCCGAGCTTCAGACACGTCGGACATTGTAGAGTGCCGGCGTCGTTGTCGCAGTTGACGCCTATACACTTTTTCTTGGCGGGAGGTTCAGCAGCCATGAGGGTAACAGATATGTATGTCGATACTATAATTCTCGAGGCAGTTCTCAGTCCAAAGACTCTGCAACAACTGCGTTTTGGGCAGCACCACTACAAGTAGTAATTATGCAAAAGTGGTGAAGGCGATAATGAATGCCGTCTTTCTGCCGCATTCCCTTTTTTTTAGGCGTTCTTTCAAGGCACATACAGCGTACACAACACAAGCTTTATTTTAGTCCGGGCTGCTGTACCTAATGTATGTACTGCACCTTGTATGAGGTACAATCAGGTAGTACTATAGACAGGTACAGTAGGTATACCGCAACAGCAGCATGATTGCAAGCCACCAAATATACAGGTGATTACACAGGCCTGGCGTCCGCTGTAACCCACCGGAGCAAAGCCCAACCCGGGAACACCGTCGACAGCCACGCCCGCGACCGGAGCCTCGGCATAGGGTGGGAGAAAAAAAACCAGAAATTGCGTCTTTATCAGATGAGCGCTGAAACCATGCAGAGTCGCTTTTATTTATTCATTTTCCGTACCGCTTCAATTTGCCCACCGTCCCGCGCGAGCATCGCGCCTTGGCACTTGGAAAAACCCCCCTCCTTCATTCTCACCTGCTGCTACGGCACGCTTTAGCACCCACCCTGCTGCAGCCGGCCGACTTTGTCGCACCAACCATGGCGCCGCAGAAGATGGTCATAGTGGGCGCCGGGCCTGTCGGGTCGCTGGCAGCGCTGTACGCGGCGAGGCGAGGCTACCAGGTTGAGGTCTATGAGCTGCGACCGGGTAAGGCGACCGACAACGACGGACATGGAGGCTGGCATCTGATGAGCGTTGGCTGACGACGGTGCCAGATTTGCGCGACCCCCGCATCATACCCCTCAACTTCACAAAGTCCATCAACCTCGCCCTCTCGGAGCGCGGGATCAATGCCATGCGCCATGCCGGACACCCGGAGCTGCTCCAGGGTGTTCTCGGCGCCTCTGTCCCCATGCGAGGCAGGATGATTCATGGGAAGAAGCCCTCCGGCGCTCTGTATGAGGTGCCTCAGGACTTTGACGCTCATGGGAGAGTGAGTTGTGTTCGCCCTCGTGCGGCTCTCGTCGACGACGCTGACACGGCCAGTGCAACCTTGCCATTGATCGCGGCGCACTGAACGCGAGACTCTTGGATGCCCTCGAGGACCTCCCCAACGTGGAGCTGTTCTTTAATCACAAGCTTACCGGCGCTGATTTCCAGGCATGCAAGGCCTGGATCGAGAACCGTGACCGGCTCTCACCGAGCGGCCGCCCTCGCGAGATCGAGATCGACTTCGACATCATGCTCGGTGCCGACGGCGCCCACTCGGCTGTCCGATACCACATGATGAAGTTTTCTCGCATGGACTACCAGCAAGAGTACATCGACACACTCTGGTGTGAGTTTCGCCTGGCTCCCGGCAACGTGCAAGCGCACGGCAACTGGAAAGGCACATGGCAAATATCGCCAAATCACCTGCACATCTGGCCCGTCAGAGATTTCATGTTCATCGCCATCCCTAGTGAGGTAAGCATCCTTCGTCATCCTGCTCGTGAGATTGCCCGTTCTAAGTATGTGTCTCAGGATGGCTCTTTCACATGCACTCTCTTCATGCCCGCCGGCCACTTTGCAACTCTGGAAGCCGACCCCTCTCAAGTGCCAAGTTTCTTCGAAGCTCACTTCCCCGGCGTCAGGGACTATATCTCGGACGACTCTCTGATTGAATCATTCAACACGAACCCTCATTTACCACTCATTAGTCTCAAATGCAAGCCCTATCACTTCGGCTCCTCTGGCGTTGTCATCGGCGACGCCGCACACGCCATGGTACCGTTCTATGGCCAGGGCATGAACACGGGCATGGAAGACGTCCGCATCCTCTTCTCTATCCTAGACAAGCATGCCGAGCTAGCCGAGACGAATAAGCCCGTCGAGGACGAGGACGAAGACTCCTCCTTGAAGGCTGCAGCGAAACAGCAGCAATCGCAGGCCCTGGCAGAGTACTCGGCAACGCGCTGGGTAGATGCTCACGCCATCAACGATCTTGCGCTGCAAAACTACGTCGAGATGCGCACTTCCCAGTCAAGGCTATACAAGTTCAGAAAGGCTCTCGAGGAGTTTATGTTTGTGCATTTCCCTGCCTTTGGGTGGCAGACGCGGTACTCTCTCGTCGTCTTCAGTAACCAGCCGTACGCCGAATGCATGCGCAAGACCGACAGACAGGGCCGCACGCTGATGCGCGTCTTCACGGGCCTGGTGACGAGTCCCTTTGTGGCCGGCGGCATTTACCTTGCATATAGCTACCGTAGGCCCTTCACGGAGCTTTGGGCGAATGTTCGGGCCATATGGCAGATGCTGTAGTTATGAGACGATTCTTGCACGCAAAGCAAGTTAACTCTGTACATTAAAAAGTGCTTTCTGGAGCGATTCGACTAGCGCGTTTCCTTTTCGAAAGCTTACGTGTAAATCTGTTCTATCTTCTACCTTGGTTAATGTTTAAAAAAGTTCTTTAAATATGAAAAGCGTCACTGCGCGCATGGCCTCCTTGAACTGTTAACTGCGTGCTTAGTCATGTCGGTACGCGCCCTGGAAAATTTAGCGGGCTTCTAGGGGTCGGCTCGTGACAACGTCCAACGACCGTGCTGTGTTAAAAAAACCGATTGAGCTTGCCGTGAGGAGATTGAAAAGGCGCATTCACACTTCTGCCGTAGAAGACATCTGGCTGAGTGGTCAAAGCTATCGGCAAAGGCCGGGCAGCGCAAGCCACGAGTGGTGGATAGCGAGGCCGAATCGCACCGCCATACAAAACCTCCCCAACGTCGACCGTCCATAGGACCAGAAACGACACCGATTCCAACCTCGGGCTTCCTTTTCGTTCTCGCCGCATCTACCACCCCCCGACTCTCCTAAACGAATAAGCGATATCTCTACCGATAAAAGAAAAAAAAAACAACTTCGCCCCCTCTCGCCGCCCCCAACACTCGCAACCATGTCCGTCAGGACCATCGTCGACTTTTGCTCACACATCCAAAACGCCTCCATGGCGCGGCTTGGGCTCACCTCGCTCATGAGCACCAACCAGACGCTCTCGCTGGCCAGCGCCATGCAGCGCAGCGGCTTCCTCACGAGCGTGTACCGCGCCGGCCCGGAGCCGCCGACCGAGGAGCAGATGCTGACGCGGCCGATGGAGGCCGTGACCACCGCCAACGTGTCGACGCGGCGCCTCTGGGTCGGACTCAAGTACCTCGGCGACCGCCCAGTCATCAAGCGCTGCGAGGCCGTCAGCCGGCCCTCGCGGCGCGTCACCATAAAGCTGCCGGAGCTCAAGAACGTCATCCGGGGCCAGTCCGCAAGGCTCGACGCCCGCGTCATCAGCGGTCTCGCCCTCGGCGAGTGCATGTACCTCGACACTTCTATGGGAATCCTCGAGTCTAGGGAGGCACTCAAGAGGAAAGTTGGCGGCAAGATCATGTGTCGTGTATCATAGGAAGTAGACGGAAGCGGCGGATAAGTGGGAGAAAGTTGGAAGAAAGGAAGCGTTGGGGCTCGTTTGATTGCTATTGGAAGATAGCCAAGCGAAAAGCACACCGGCCGTCTCAGTTCTTTGCGTTGTAAAATATGTGTCATAGTATAAAATCCAAAAAGACTGCCTGCCACATGTCTACAGTTAGTAAAAAATGCTAGACCGGGCCGCTCTATTATAATGCCACGTATACTACTCGTGGTCATCATCATAGGCAGGGCTAATCTTGAGTACAAACCGCGAAAAACGCTTGGATGTTGGATTCAAATCGCTGTCTAGAGTAAATGATTCAGACCCCGAAAGGCCACTCAGGGTATCGCCGGGCACCGAATAGAAGTAGGTTCGCTAGCACAATACAGCCCCAGAACAATGTACAGATATCAAACCACAACAAGTCTACACCAGAATTCTACCCCGCCTCACCAGACAATCGGCAAACAATCTCGCGGACGCCCTATCCTGCAAGTTCGGAGTGCTTCGTACCCTGCTCATCAGGCGTGACACTCCGCTTAGAAGTACTGATATCCGCAACGACCTCCGTCTTGTGCATCTCTGCTCCACAGTCATGCTCTTTGGTGAAGGCGCTGTCGGATTTCTTTTCCCCTTTATCGACCTCTCCCTCGTGACCTGTGGAGAGAGAGGTATGCTTGATTTCTATTTCATCAGCGATTTGAACAGCTTCCTCTGCGGTCTCAACCTGCGAAGCTTCCAAGACCACATCATCAAGAGATACCAGTTTCTCATCTTCTGCAGCGAGACCCTTTACATCTTCAATTGACTCGTCTTCTTTTGACTCTGCATGTTTGGGTCCGGTGATCTGACTCGTATCAGTCGACTGATTCTCCGCTGCAGTAGCTGCGATTGAACCATGAGGTGGTTCAGCTTCGAGATCTTCAGTGAGGGCATCCTCGGCAGATGAACCCAGGTTGTGCTTCAATTCGTGGCCCTCACCATTGCGAAGGGTCTTCGAAGTGGACTCAACATCCTGAGTTTCCTCATCACTTTCCGCCAAATCCACGACCGGCGCCTCTTCAGGAGCATCATTCCGAGTGGTCGCTGAACCTCCAGTGACTTTAGCGGCCACAGTGCCAGCAGCAGCAGGCGTGAGTGTTGACTTTTTGACCAATATCTTCGATCTGTTGGTTTCGCCTGTCTTGGCAGTGGGCTTGGAGCTGCTTACTCCTCCAGTTTCTCCAAGCTGTCCCGCCGTCCTAGACCTGGTCGCCTCTCCCGTTGCTTTGGTGGTAGCTATCTTGGTTGGAAGTTTTTCAGCCCGGGAAAGTGCCTCTCTGGGCCGCGGCGCGGTCTTCTTTGGCGGCGTCGTCGGTACTGTTTTTTCCGCCGTCTTATTCGACGATGCGGCCGTTGGCCGCATCATTCGTGCAAGAAAGCTCTCGTCAACCTGAGTTGGCTTCTTGGCGTTGGACAGTTCCGACTGTTGTTTGTTCGCTGGCGGCGGTCCAAGACTTGGGCGCGAACGGTTGACGACGGAGAGTTGGCGCTTCACTGGATTTGTTGCAGACGAGCCAACAGCTTGTGCGCTGGCAGACTTTGTAAGAGTAGACTGTCCAGCGAGTGATTGGCGAGCTGTCCCTACTTTATGGGCAGACGCAGCTGTAGGGGCCATGAGAGATGACGGCAAATTGACCGGCTTCGTGGGACCTTTGGGTTTGAGTTTAGAATTGGCCGCCTCAGTAGCGGCAGCCTTGGCTGGCACTGACTTTTTGCTGCCCACGGCTCCCTTGGTAGTCTTTTTAGTTGCGACCGAGTCGGAGGGCAGAGGCGTCTCTTGGACGACCGCCGCCTTGATATTAGTTGTGGAGGGAGGAGAATTGGCTGTGTTTTCGAAAGCGTTTCGAGATTGCTCCGAACCATGCTCAGGAGTACCGGGAACTCCAGGGATAGAGTCTGCCGACGGGGCGCTTACACTGTCGTCTTGGACCGACATCTTGCTTCTCGTACGGTGGAGGCTGTTTTCTGAGACGTCACTGGGGCGTCGGTGAGAAATACTCGAGTGCCCGCTGTTATTCCTTGGTTCTATACGATCTTTTCGACCTTTTGTGTCCCTTATTAACCCTACGCGGCCGTGTTTTTCGATGGCGACAAAATTAGTCCGAACTTTTGATAGTGGCCTAGGAGCCTCGGATGTGGTAGATGTGTCTGGAATATGAGAAACATTAGTTGTTTGCGGATGACATGCATGAAGATTGCCGCGGTATTTTGAACTCTCCCAAGGGCTACATCATGACAAACAGCGGCCAATCGCTCAGATGCAGAGCAAACATTGAGGCACAACTGCACTGATCGCATTGGGCACCGGGTGGCAGATGCCGACAACGAGCTCCAGAACAAGCGACATGGAGATGGAGGTAGGGGGTTGAGCCACCTGTGGGAGAGCGTCCTCTGACTTCTGGCTGGCTGATGTCGCCTTTACTCTCAAACATAGCACGGAGATTCTTGACCTGGCTCATGATGACAAGAAGATGCGCGGCGCGGCGTGGCGTCCTTGACGGGACCCGCGAGGCCGCTGCCAGAAAGTCCTCGTCTCAATGCGATTGCGCGAGGTTTTGGGGTTTGGGTAAGCAGGTAGGTAGGGAGCAGATGCCAGACCAATCGGGGTAAATGACGCCAGCAATTGCTCTGGCCTGGGGTGAATGAGGTTGCCTACCGGAAAGTGATGGAGATGGCGGTAGGAAAAAGTGTCAAGTTGCGGACCGTGTGAGCAAGGGATGCAGGTCTAATTACTGGTAGCGCGAGGGTGAGCGGTTTGAAGTTGGAGGCAGGGCGTTTTATTAACGTGGTTGAAACGCGGCCGACAGCTGCTAAGAACTCCATCACCTGAGCTGTCCCGGCAGCAGCTGTCAGGTCACTTCGGGAAGTACTGCCTAGCAGGCGCAGGTACTATGAAAAGTGCAGGACCGCATATGCGTCATGGTAGAGGTGCTTGCGATACCTGTTTGTGATGTACTGTACATACTACTACTAGGTAGGTCGGTTTGTAGCGCCCTGACGCGGGCCAATTTTGTAGCAGCCCAATGGCGAGAGTCAAAGTGGTACCTGCTCAGGCGCCACACAGACCGAAATCAGGGGTCAAGGGGAGCTTGGCTGGGCGGGTCGGTCGTGGGACGTCAGCACGAGGGATGCGAGAATTACCAACGAGGCAGCATCATCGAACAGCCATCTCTTTTTATAACAAGGCTATCTCCCGGATATAGAGAATACATCCGTTACGAATAAGCCGGGACCATGCATTTTTGACGAAAGGCGTTGTCCTGTCATCCGAGAAGGGCACAGCTCACCGACATGGAGGCACTGTAGCATTGTACTACGAGTAGGGAAATACCCACTACCTGCCACTGCGTACCTGTTGTACTGTAGTACTGAGGTAATAAACAGCTGCGTTGGCTGGCCATCGACCGCATGTACCGAGGTACCTACTGTATGTACAGTAGCTTGTACTATACTGTGCACCGCATGTACAGTACCTGCCAAGGAATGGACAGAAAAAAAAAGCCGACCTGGCTATTGTAGAATATGAGATTCAGCAGCAGCTTTTTTTTTGGCCACCGCCTACAAGATAGGTACACACAATAACTGGTTGTCGTGGTACATTTTCGCCTTTTAGTAGTCGTCGGTCCGTCGCTCTCCTAGCCCGCCGGTCCGGTACCAGCTCTTGTCAGCTACTCGCAAGAACCTGCAACTTGACCTTTCTCATCCCCTCAATTACTTGACAATTTCCAGCTCCCATCGACGGTCGGTACAATTGCTGTGTTTACAACTTGGTCTCCCTAAAGATCACGTTGACATTGTTCGCTAAAGCACACTACTAGCCGGTCGTATAGCTGACAAGATGCTGTAAATTCGAGACGGACTCCTGTCTACCCACGGACAATACGACTCCGGCCGCAACGCGGCGTGGTGCCAATATCTGACTCCTTCTCTACTCGGCATAGCACTGTTTACTCGACTCGCCATTGAAGGCCTTATCGTAATAGCCAGGGCCACTTCCTATATCAACTGGACCTTTGCGTCTGGTCGATACAGGCTTCCGTTTCGAATTCCAGGTCCCGCTCCGTCCAGGAAAGGAATAGAATAAAACTGCGACTCACGAATCTCTGCTGACCCCCTTTCGACAAGTCCAAGCCTGCCGCGAACCAAATTCGGTGCCCGACCATCAACTGTGTCCAAGGCAAAGCTGTCCATTTCGAAAGGGTCTTCACGAACCAGGCGCCGGCTGCGGAGAGTCTCTAGAACTTGTACCTCCTCAGGATTCAAGTTATTCAGTACTGTCTTCATTTTCGCATCATCTGGAAGAGAGTCCCTGGCAGAATTGACGCCGATTTTTTTTCAATTTGTCAAACAGCATGTTCTTCTCAGGTGAGACATATGTAAATGCCCGAAAACAAAACTTCATAACCTTGGAGATCTCGTCCGATGATAGCTTCGCGTCATCATCTACATCCACGGTTCCTTGAATGACTTGCGTGGCTTTAGTAACAGTGAGACGCTTCCTGCGTTTGGCCTCTTACCTGGCTTTAGAATATCAAATGCTCTCTGGAACCCATCCTCATCTATCTCATGCATGATGGGCTCGTGCTGCGTCCGAATCTGCTTCATGGCGCTGCTGACAGCCAGGAAGAAACGCGTATAGCTTTGTACAGTCTTTTTGGAATGCCAGGAACCTGCCACTTGCTCATCGCAGTCGCCTCTGATGGATGCTGCAACGGTGGCTGCTGCAGACAATCCCCCGGTGATGGCCAGATGAATGCCAGAAGAAAATAGCGGATCGATGAAGCTACCAGCATCCCCGCAGATGCGCGCATTTGTCAAGTGGTACTGAGTGGCTGTATAAGACCAGTCAGAGGCTGAGCGAATATCGGTGACGAGCTCTGCACCGGTCAAAAGAGTCTTCGTTTTTGGAGCCATGCCAATACAGGCGTTGTAGTATTCCAATGTGGTAGGGCGGCCAAGTTTCCGCTTCTTATCAGCCATCATATTCTGATGCTGGACGATACCGACTGATCGAGTCCCGTCGTGGAGCGGCATGAACCACGCCCAGCCACTGGCGTCTGGGCACGAGAAAGAGATTAATAGCAGTCTACGAAATTGAAAGAAAGGGGACGTGGCTGACCATCAAGTGCCTCAAAATATGGCGAGCCGTGCATGTGAGTTCCCGGAGCATAAACGTTGTCGCTCTTCCAATACGCCCAGTTTGCAACATTCTTGAAGTTGTCGTTGAACTTGCGGTTCTTGAGATACTTGGTGCTTAGAAGTCCGCGACGGCCACTTGCGTCGATGAGGTATTTGAAGTGGATGGTGCCAGACTTGCCATCACTACTTGACCAATTGGCAGATACAGGCTGACCGGGGTCGATATCTTTCGCACCGGGGTCGACCAATTTGTGGTGCTCTTGACCGAGGTGGGTTATGAATTCAATGGTGTCTACCTTTGTCTCGTCAAAGATGCTCGCACCACACAACCCGGCATGTTTGAAGAGCAAGTCGTCAAAGTCGGAGCGCACCAGGTTCCAAGCGTAGCCTTCTGGGCCACCGGCATCGAGGAAATCTGTGTCTTCGCATATTGTTTAGTATGCAGCAGGCGGGAGCACGTTGCGTGCGGCAGAGTCTCGGTCTTACAGGCGTCCGGCTGCCCTTTGGCAAGACGGAAGACAGCACCGTTCTAGAAAAGTGAGCTGGTTTGACTAGACAAACCTAGTCTTGGGGATGTCAGAGGCTACCAGCCTTGTGATAGAATCCATGGCCATTGAGGGTGTCGTAGAAACTGATGAATTTGCTAAAATGGCGAAGAGACGGGAGTGTGCTCTCGCCTATATGATATCTGTGACCGAAATCAGTTACTGCTCGGAAGACAATGTGGCTCTTTCTTCTCCTGATCTAAGTACCTGGGAAACTTGTCGGCCTCGAGAACAACAGTGTCTATTCCCTCGAGCGCCAAAGCGGACGCCGCATACGACCCGGCCGGCCCACCTCCTATGACCAGAACTGTGCACGATCCAGGCACAGACATTTTGGCTTTTCAAACAAGAGCGTTGCAGCTTTGAGCTGCTGACGTTGTTCCGGTAAGACTTATCTATATTATCCAATGTTGTGGCTCGAAGTCATGCCGAGTATATATACTTGTGCAGAGGTGTCCATCCACATGTGTGCCATCATGACACACTTCCGATCGGCAGCTAGCATTGAGCTGAATGGCGTCCACTCATGGCGGCGGAATTGATGCACATGATTCATATCGCCGTGACTTGCAGATATGGGACCTTGCAGCATGAGAGCTGACGATGTTCCACACCCTATGCTGCAGAGACGGATGGGAGCTATTCCAAGCCGTGTAATAACAGACGCTATCAACTATAGATAGGTCGATAGTCAGCGTCTTGGTAATACGGCACAGCCGGATACCAAGGACAAATGGCGAGCCAGGTACGCTGTTTTACTGGGTGGAGGAGAGGGGGGAGAGGATACATGAACAGAGTATTGGAGAGGCTGAACGAACCACAACCGTAGGTGCAGTATTTGCACATGCCGATCTACTCGGTCTCGTGGTATTTCATCTCACAGTAGGACCCTAATTCTGTCAGATCTCAAAGTGCTAGCAGCTGCGGTGTCACATTATGAGTAATTGCTGCAACCCTGTGCCCGATCTTGCGAATTATTTCGACAAAGAACTGGACTTGTCGGTAATATAAAAATCCTGCAGCAATGGACAATCGATTTAGAGACTAGCTAGAGAGAAATGAAATAGGAAACAGGTCAAAGCTCTTGATTGCCCGACGATCTTGACATCACAATATACCGTTAACTAGTACGGCTTCACCCCAATGCTTGTCCACATAGAGCAGGAACAAGCATCATACCAGTAACTTCATGATGTTGTAATAAGTAATGACATAATGTAGGTGAGCTTTACCATTATTAATATGATATTTCTTTTTCATTTTTCCTGTCTCCCTTCCGATGTTCGGCTATCGTTGGAACCTAAAATGGTCAAAGTGGCTACAGACCACTCGGCTACGTAACTATAGGCACAACAACTTTCATTTTTTTTTTTTTGGTGCACTCCCATGTATTCTCGTATCTGCGCTGCGTGCCGAAATGTGCGTTCCATTCTCCTACTCGGACACTTGTGTGACGGATAAGGCCTTGGCCGACCCCCCCGGGGGGGGGATTGCTAACTCTATACTACGGCTACTTTTTTTTTGATTTCTAGCGTCAAGGCTAGAAGATAGCCATTTTCAGATTCGTGCAACTTGAACCATTCTAGTACACTGTTGTCTTTTGCGTGAATCGCGTCGTACCTTGACCGTGTTATAGGTGGACTATTCGGGAAACCCAGCCATGGAAGAGCCCACCGGACCAGTGCAAGCATGCAATGATACTACGTGCCGGCGTGCCCGTCTTCACCAGGCCGCTTGTTCATCATTCGAGTATAGATAGATGCGGAGGATGGAGAGTGGAGCTAGCCGGCCCCGTGCCGGGCTGCCGCGGGTCCCCACTAGCGGGGCCGCCCCGGGTCCCTTGGAGAAAAAAAAAATAAGGTAGTAAAGTGAAAGATGGTCACGCGTACATATCTTGGTAGATTTCGCGAGAGCCCAAGAGCTTTCTACTCATCATCTCTGATATTTACCTATTTCATCATTTTTCTTCATCTTTCCCGAAAATTGCGTAGCTACTTTTACCAGTTCTTCTAGGTCAGATGCAGTAGATGCTGGCCGCCGTGATCTCTGCCCGGGGCGTGGGCCCACTGCATACTGTAGCTCGTGGCAGTGTAAACGCCACACTAGACAATGCGGGTCATGAGGCTTGAACCATCGAGAACTTCAAGGGACAATTTTGATGAAGAATGGCACGAGCAACGAGATCCATCAATAAATCTATTAAAGCAGGCACTAATTCGCAAAGAGGTACACATCACTATTTCTTATAAGACCGCCCTTAGAGTTTGATTTAATTTGCCCATGCGCCCCATCGCTACTGATAAAAATACACGATAGCCACACGTTTATTTTTCTGTTTCACCAGGTAGATACATATATAAAGCATCGCGACACCTTCACCGTCTCAGATCAAGCCTCTCCTGTTCTTCATCACAGCATGTCTTATGGTGCCCACGATCATGACATGCCTTATTTTCCCCACGAAAACGGCAAACCCATGCTGTTGGGGGTCGTAACTCCTCATAATGTCTTAACTTGCAGTATTGCTTTCTTCATCGTGTCACTCGCCCTCTGCATGATGGCCACCGTCGCGTTCTGGTTGTTTGAGTCTTACCTGGTATACTGTCGGCCGCGAATGGGATAGCCCGAGGCGACGTTGCTCGAAAGACTGCCCTGAGTGGCCGGCATCTATACCAAGTGGAAGCCGCGCCGCAGTGTGGCCACACAATCCTTTCATACACTTTATGAGATCTGCAGCCACCATGGTCTCAAAGGGTTCGGCGGCGGTTGTCCTGTCCTTGAGGTTGTTCATGCTTTTGGCATATTTGCTCGGCTATTAGAGGGCGATGATATTTATTTTGTATGTATTCCACGAGTTCATATCCAAATAAAGTTAACTCTTCTAATACTATTGACTAGCATACAATATCATTAAAGAGAGCTTGATGACTGACGGATGAGACCAATAAGTTGTGGTTGGGAATACAACGTCTAAAGGCTTACAACTCCTCTTCAAACACGCTCATCATTCGTTCCTTGACAAGTCATTGTAACTCGAGTACCGATACACCTGAATCAGACTCATGGGGTTCGACACCATCCGCGACTGCTCTCAAGCTGTCTGCACGTGCGATGCCGAAGCATCAGCCAAGCCGGTGTGATGTTCTGGGGATGCCAACACGTTCTTACTCAGTAATGGGTGACCCGGAGGTCAAGACGCCCAACGAGAGAGGACTGACACCATGGTTTAGCTAAACGGTACGTGGCAAGACTCGTGTAACTACCTGGCGCGGGTGATGAATCTACTGATGGTTCCGATATGATCTACTGTATGGCATCCATACGCATACCTCTTAGCTAGAATAGAATAGATACAGGAAGCACAGTGCAGATTTGAATTTTAATAGTCTACCATTAACTTTACCGCGAACATACCAAGTATTCCAAAGCACTGTCCTTTGTTACATGACCGGCCTCCTCTCTCGCCCTTCCGCCCTCAAATCCTGCGCACAACATCCTCAACCACCTGCTCCGTGCTCGCCGTCCCGCCCAGATCGGGGCTCAGCAGCCTGCCCTCCTCGAGATTCGCGTCGACCGCCGCGTAGATGCGCGCCGCCGCCTCGGGCTCCTCGAGGAACTCCAGCATCAGCGCGGCGCTGCGCATCGTCGCGATCGGGTTCGCCACGCCGCGGCCCATGATGTCCGGCGCGCTGCCGTGGCACGGCTCGCCGATGGCGAAGCCCTCGCCGACGTTGGCGCTCGGCACCAGGCCCAGCGACCCAACCAGCGCCGCCGCCCCGTCCGACAGGATGTCCCCGTACAGGTTAGGCGCCACGATCACGTCGTAGTCCTGCGGCTGCCGGAACAGCTTGTACACCATCGAGTCGACGATCTGCTCCTCCACCCGCACCTGCGCGTACTTGGGGTCCGCCAGCGCGCGCTTCGCCACCTCGCGGAACAGCCCGTCCGTCTGCGAGAGCACGTTGGACTTGTGCGTGATGGTGACGAGCGGGCTCGCGTGCAGCTGCTGCGTCGCGGCGGCCGCCTCGCGGATCTTCTGCCGCCGCACCGCAATCTCGCCCGCCATGCTGGCGATGCGGAACGTCGCGCGCTCCGAGATGCGCTTGATGGCCTCGGCGACGCGGCCCGCCTCGGGCGTCTCCCGCGTCGTCTCCTGCTTCACGTACAGGTCCTCGGTGTTCTCGCGGACGATGACCATGTCGATGGGCCGCGCGCCCGGCGTCGCGACGGACTTGACGGGCCGCACGTTGGCGTACAGGTCGAGACGCTTGCGCAGCGCGACAATCGGGCTCGAGTACCCCTTGACCGCGTGCGTGGGGGACGAGACGGCGCCGAAGAGCGCGCCCTGGCACTCGCCGCGCAGCGTCTCGACGGTGGCGTCGGGAAGCGCGCTGCCCGTCTTCTCAAACGTCTCGAAGCCGGCGTGCAGGTCGACAAAGTCGAACTTGAGCTTGAGCGACGAGGGGAGCGCCTCGAGGACGCGGCGCCCGGCGGGGATCACCTCCTTGCCGATGCCGTCGCCGGGGATCAGACCTGGGAGAGCTGGTGTTAGACGAGCAGCGATGATTTTGGTTTCACTCGTCTTTCGCGACTTCGAGATCAGGCAGAGGCTGCGGGTACGGGCTTACCAATTCTGAGCGTCCGAAGAGCCATGTTTGCCTGCAATGGAAGCTCACCGAGGTCAATTGCTCTGGAGTGCAACGTGTTGTGTCGTGCAAAAGGAAAAATGGCACCATCTCGCCTCCCGTCGGCCGCCGACCTCGGATGCGTCAAAGCGGCTTATCTTATCTATCTACGCTCAACACAGGCGCCACCACAATGATTCAACAAGCAGGAGTCCATAAGTAGATGACTGGAAAAAGTCGTTGCGTTAACTTTATTCTGATCTACCACCAAGTTATTAGCAGCGGTAGGGTTTCAGTGCCTTAGCATCTTAGCAATAAAATTTAGTATTGCCCAAAAACAAATGCGTGTTTAAGCAGTCAACCGACATGCAGTCTATTATAGCTCTAAATCCCCCAATATTCAACTCAAACTCCCTTTTCTAGATGACAAACACCAGAGAACCTTTTTTAAAAGTACATGACAACTTTTTGCAACTAGAGAAGGGTCATTTCTGATGTCGCGCAGCTCCAAGAGTCTCTTTTATACAGCGCCGTGGTGGTACAAGTGAACCGTGGCCCTTACAGCCAACATTTCAACAATCTTCTTCTGCTTTGCTTTCTCGCTCTGAGATTTCACTCTATTTTGAGCGCTTAGCGGCAAGCTCAGCCTCATGTTTGGCAACCAGCTCTTTCCTGTAATCAATTTTGTTAGCGTATCCGCGTCTGACCCTTTACAAGCCCAAGAGGAAAACCTACTGTAGATGTGGAGGGGCCGGGGCATAATGGCTGAACTCCATGCTGAATTCACCCTTACCCTGAGTGGCGGCGCGGAGTTGCGAGCTGAAGCCGAACATGGCATTCAAACTGCAGTCGCAGGTCAGGGTGAAGTCTTCGGTGCCGATATCCGTGTCGTTGACGGTGGCGTTGCGCTTGTTCATGAGCATCAGGATGGCGCCCTGGAACTCGTTGGGGGCGGTGATGGTCGTCTTCATCAAAGGCTCGAGCACCTGGCCGCCGGCCTCGGGAAACGTCTTGCGGAAAGCCATCTGCGTGGCTAGGCTGAAGGCGTGGTCGGAGGAGTCGGTAACGTGGGTGGCACCGTCGTTGATGATCATCTTGGTGCCGATGACGCGGTGACCAAGAAGAGGGCCCTTCTCGCAGGCAAGCTCGAAGCCCTTGGCGCAGGCCGAGACAAACTTGTCGGGAATGCTGGCGCCGACAATTTGGCTTTCAAAGGCATTGGTCTCGGACTCCTCGACGGGTTCAATATAACCGGCAACGCGGGCGTAATCACCAGGTCCACCGGACTGGCGCTTGAAGAGAAAATCAAAGTCGGCATGGCGGGCAATCGTCTCGCGGTAGGCAACGCGGGGCTGTCCGGTCGTGCACTCCGTCTTGTACTCACGTCTGAGACGCTCGACATAGACTTCAAGGTGCAGCTCGCCCATGCCGGAGATGATGGTCTCCTCGCTCTCAGCGTCAACATGGACGCGGAATGTCGGGTCCTCGCGCTGAAATCGGTTCATGGCCTTGGAAAAGTTGTCCGCGTCGGTAGTCTTCTTTGGTTTGATAGACAGCGACATGACGGCATCAGGAACAAACATGGAGGACATGGTGTAAGGCAGGCCACCGTCTGTAAAGGTGTCGCCGGAAGCACAGTCAACACCGAATACAGCGCAGATCTCACCGGCACCAACCTCGTTGACATCTTCCATCTCGTTGGAGTGCATGCGGACGATGCGGGGAATGCGGACCTTTTTGTCGTTGCGGCTGTTGAAGAGGTAGCTGCCCTTGTTCAGAGTGCCTTGGTAAACGCGGATATATGTGAGCTGACCGTAGTTGTTCTCTTCGAGCTTGAAAGCTAGGCCGACAAATGGGAGAGTGTTGTAGGGCACCAGCTTGACCATCTTCTCGCCCTTGAGCTTGTCGAGGGCAGTGTTCTCGACCTGGGAGGGGTTCGGGAGATAGTCGCAGACAGCGTCGAGCATTGGTTGGACAGCCTTGTCAGCGAGAGCAGAGCCCATCAGAACGGGAGAGAATTTGCGAGCAATAGTGGCGCGACGGATGGCATCTTTGATCTGAAGGACCGTGGGTTCCTGTTCCTCAAGGAAGAGCTCCGCCATTTCGTCGTCGACGTCAGCGAGCTTCTCAATAAGGACCTGGCGCTTCTCCTCGACGAGATCCTGGTACTGGGCCGGAATCTTGTCTTCGATACGAATCTTGGTGCCGCGGGGAGCCTCAAAGTACATGGCCTTCCTCTCGATGATATCAACGACACCCTCGAACTCGTCTTCCGCGCCCATGGGAATCTGGATAGCAGCAGCCGGCATCTTCAGCTTCGTATTGATCTGCTCGACGGCCTTCCAGGGGTTGGCGCCCATGCGGTCCATCTTGTTGACGAATGAGATGCGAGGAACATCGTACCGCTTCATTTGACGGTCGACAGTGATGGTCTGGGACTGCACGCCACTGACGGCGCACAGGATCATGACGGCACCGTCGAGGACACGCAGCGCACGCTCAACCTCGATGGTGAAGTCGATATGGCCAGGCGTATCAATCAGGTTAAAGTGGTAGGTCTCCTCTTTTCCATTTTCCGTTTTTTTCCAGTCACAAAAGGTCGCGGCCGATTGAATCGTGATGCCCTTTTCCCTCTCGAGATCCATTGAGTCCATCTTGGCGCCGACCGAGTCCTTGCCGCGAACCTCATGGATCGCCTTGATTCGGCCGGTATAGAACAAGACTCGCTCGGTCACGGTCGTCTTTCCGGAGTCGATGTGTGCCTGTAGAATCAACAGTCAATAAATTAACCATGCCGTAAATACTCGCTCAAAAGTTCGCACAACGCACCGCAATGCCAATATTCCGCACTCGGGAGAGTCGAGCGGCCTCCTCGCTGGACATGTTGGCGGCGACATACTCGGGCGTGAGACTTGCCGCATCCTCTTGAGCCTTCTTCAGGCTGTAAAACAAGGCCGCGTCAGTTACCTTAGGATATGCATGAGCATTCAGAGGAAGATGCGGAAGACTTACGCATCTTGCGCCGCGCCGCGGATAGGAGTGGTGCGACTGAATGCGCGCCGGCTGACCAGGGGAGCAACGACAAACCTATGGCCGTATGCTACCGTCGAGGACCTGACAGAATCCGAGACCAAATGGCAATTAAGCCATCTGACCGAACTCAGGACCCTCATCTCGTTTCAATCGTCGACAGCGAGTCTTTCTGTCTGTCGAGATCGCGAGGCGCTGACTAGCGGCATGCTTTCTTAGAAACTTTTTTTTCTGCCACTTCCAGGGGAGATTCTCGCACAGTGGGACGCTGTCTGCTGCTACTGTATGATCACCCTCGCTCCTTTCAGCGAGATATTTTAGTATTTGAAGTGTAGGTAAATACGTACACGTAATTTTCTAAATTATTCCGTTTTTCCCATCATAGACCAGCTAATTCTTCAAAACCCGTGCCAAGCTCTACGCGTCAAGATTCTTGACAGGACTCGGCGCGGTCGTGCTACTCGTTATGTAATCAACGCCTTCTTCACACGCCTTTTCTGCTAAGCAATAGTTATCTAAAAGCAGAGCATCAACGTGAAAAGTCATGTATATTGATCGAGACGTCGAAACAAAACTTGTGTCTCTATATAATGTGAGTTGACTCTACGCAAAAAAAATAGATATGACTTGGGCAGTCTGAAACCCCATACTCCAGCTCCAGCAAGCCAACCTGAAAATATCGCAACGCAATGATCGAATATACAAAATGAAAGCAAGAGGAGCCCAAATCATTTACTCTGAGGCAGTCAAATTACTGCACGCGAGTAGCAAAAACAGCCAACGTTGCGAGCATTGATGCCAGAATCAGGGTAGACGCCGATAAGGCCACCACGGAGGCCGCACTTTCCCGGAAACCAGGCCCGGCCTTATAGTCGGGTGTGGAGGTTGCTCCGCCGCTGCTGGTGGTCGAGTTCTGACTCGATACAGTGGCTGCTGAAGGAATGGGGGCACCATTGCTGGAAAATGGCACAACATTAGAAGAGGTGGCGTTGAATTTAGTCTGAGCCATTGCAATCTGGTTGTTGACAAGATCATAGACAACGTAAGCAGAACGCAAAAAGCTGTCGCCGAGAAGATAAGAACTTGGCGGAGAGCCATCAGAGCTAGCCGACTGAGCTTGAATTCCGAATGTGCAGGACGGCTTGCCACGACTCTTGCCGGAGGGGAAGGGCAAGTTGCTGATTGTATCGAGTACGAGTTCCGCCATAGTGACGTTGATGCGAGGCCCTTGATCGCCTCCAAACCCGAATGAGAAGTAGGAGTTCGTGTTGGCCACACTGCAGGGCACTATCGCCACGCCGACATCACGAAGATAGACCGCGCCAACTTCGATCCACATCTGCTGCGCCAAATCCGTGGGCAGGTACGACAATGTTGTGCCAGAATCCAGAAGAGCGGTGATCGGGTAGCTGTCGGAAGCCAGAGAGTCGGATCCTGAAGGGCTATGACCATTGACAGAAGTCAAGGGGACGTTGAACTCGGCGACTCTGTGGGTAGTGGGGTCCGGGGTAATATCGAGCAAGGCCAGCTCGCCCTCGTATTTATCCGTGTCAATGCCGCCAAAGAGCAGACTACCTTTGCTGGCGCCCAAGTCGTTGAGCCAGAGACTGTAGGCGACAGTCTTGATGTTGCCTGATTCCTGCATAGCAATAGGTAGGTTGGCATACGTAGCCCTGACTGTTTGTATCGAGGCCTCGTTGTTTCGGTAGCCGATGCCGATGAGACCAAAAGGGATATCAGTGTCTTCGGCGAGACCCATGGTGAGATTCTGAATGGTTACGCCTCCGATCTGGAAGTTGTCCGCAAAGTAGGACCCTTGCGCACTACTTTGATCGACATAGCTGATTCTGAAGGTTCCTTCCTCGCCCTGTTGGTATGTGCTCGACTTGCTGGAAGTGTCTAGAGTTGGCAAGTCAGTGTCAAGCATGAGAAGCAAGGTATCAGAAAAATAGAAAAATAGGTCAGAGGAGCGCGACTGGGGAGAGGGTGCTTACAAGCGCCTTTGGAGCATCCATCGCTCTGACCCGGTCGCTTGGGACCGCTGCCCTTGGCCTGGCAGGCCTCTGATCCGCTTGACGGCACCCAGACGTCACTGCTACCTGTGTCAAGTTGGAGGGAAAATTTTTGCCCAGGTGTACCGATCGTGATGTCGGCAAAGTAGCCTCCATCATGTACAAGGTTGGAGATAGAAGCTTCGACGGAGGAAGCCCGGCGTTGGAGGTTGCTGCGCGGCCGCTTGTCGAAATCCATGAGGACGACCTGCGCAGTGGCAGTGACTGACAGCAACGCGGCCGCCACCGTTGCGGCACCCTTCATTGCGTGTATTGACTTGTGTCTCGCCCTTGTTGCAGTCCGTTGTGTTTAGAAGGGTAGTGTGATGCGGGTGTCGCTGCAGATCATCGATCGATCGATACAGGCTCGGACAGGCAATCGAGTTCCGATAAGACGGCCAGGCTCAACGGATATAATTGCTTCAAGAAAGCGTTTTGCGCTCGCAGAGGACGATGAGTAGGATTTGTTCGAGTGAAGACGGGAGAAGGTGAGCCAGAGAGTTATTATTGACTAGGAACAAGGAGCGGGCGCAGAAGCAAGCGTATGGTTGACGCAGGTCGAGGCGGGTGCGGCCGGGCTTTGAATACCTAGAGCGAGATGCGGGCAGGCCGCAGCCTAACTACTAATGTTCTACTAGTACTACCTCCTACCTGGGTGCTGGTAGACAGTTGGCGTCTTGAAACGGGGCAACGGTGGACGGGCGGTTACAGTACCGTACCTTGTACATTATTTACTAGTACTAGTATGTAGGTAGTAGCAACAGGTACATTACATTGTACCTTACTAGTACTAAGCTCTAACCGTCGCACACGTTATGTACTACCTACTTATTGTCCGGTAGACACTTGCTTCACTCGGCGGTTGGTCGTAGCTCTGCCGGAAACATACATTTCGCCTTCGCGCCGAGGTCAGATGATTGGCATGATTGTTTCGAATTCTGAGAAAGCATCAGACGGTAAATCGTACTGGCAGCGCGCTGACCAGCCTTCAAGAAACTCGACGCTGCCTATGCATCTGACACTGCAGGGGTGCCAGTCAGGAATGCGCCACAGTACGCAGGGGCTTCTCTGTGTCCCATCAAGTCGAGTTCTCGTTGCCCATTATGCGTGCGTCATCCGGTTCTTGCTGCCAGGAGCTAGCAGGATAAACTTTATCTTTATTCATCTTATTAATCCCTCGGCGTGAGTTCTGATGAGTAATATGATTGCGTTTTCTTTTGGGCCTGGAACTGGGTTTATCTAGGCGTTGTCGAAAAACGCGGTCGCCGTTGGCAAGGATGCCAGAGACTAATAATCTAGCTACTAGTAATGTACAGAATATCGATTTCTGGTGTACTGTACGTACACGAACGAGCAGGAGTGACAGACGTCCGCCCGGAGATTGCGAGCGGGCAGAAGGCCTTGGCGTTCACATCGCACAGCAATGTACTGTACTGTAGGTTGTACAGTACCTTGTTGCTTGTGCTGCGCCATCCCGGCCATTGCGGCTGAGGCGCTATCGACAGGGATGCACAGTCCAGTTCTCAAAATAGTTTCAGCCATGTAAGAGAAGATTCATCGTCGGTCAAGAATAAGGCCGTACGTAATACCCTGCCGTCTCAATGCGGGAAAAAGATAAAGAGCAAGCTCATGCCTAGATATATGAAATTCCGAGGTTTGGGGGGGGAATAAGGGAACAACAGAAATTTGCAGATAAAACCGTCTCGGTCAGATCGCTTGCGTACTCTCGTCACAACAAAAGTACTAGGGAATGGACTGGGGCCATATATCCCGTCGGCACTCCCCAGAAAGCTTCCTCTTTTTGGTGCAAACAGTACTGACGTAAACACTTTTACGCTGGCCCCGCGGCGGGAAAGCCTGAGACCGCGCTAACGATTCCCGACGCCCCGTTTAGTATTGGGCCGGACGGAGCCGAGCCCTCGGAAGACATGGCCATTGCCGTTACTTCTGCAACGCTCAACACAACATCCGCCACGATGACAATACCAATCCTGTCGGCAATGAGTCTGCGGATTATCTCCTAGGAGTCAAAGGCTGCGTTTTGTTCTCAAAAAAAGAAAAAGAAAAAGAGAGAGAATAAATTAGAGGTCAACTCGCTAGCCAGAAGCCTAAGCTTACATGATTGATTTCATGTCTCCACGGTGGCTTTCCAACGCTGCCGGTTTGCCGTGCGACACGCAATGCGACCGCCACCACACACTGGCACTACAGCACTAAATGGTGCAGGCCGCATAATGCCACCATAAACCTCATTCATTAGCTAGGATCGCCCGTATCTGATCGATTGACGCGTCACAATGTCACCAGTCACACTTTGAACAAAGTTTTACAATTCTCATTATGGAATAAATAGCTTCTCTGTCTTGCTCGGGTTCGGGCGGTCAATGCCGCAAATGCTCCTCCAGATAACGGCTAAGTCGGCCCAGACCATCCTCCAGCACCTTTGTCTCGCAAGCATACGATAGTCTCACATAACCAGCAAGGTCCTCGTCACCGCCGAAGCAACGCGAGCCCGGCGTCATCAGCACCTTGCATTTTTCCACCACATCGGTGCAGAATGCCCCGTCGTCGACCAGTCTGCCGCTTGCCGCCCCGCGAAACTGTATGAAGCTCATAGAGCCCCCGTTGGGTCGCACCCACCGGCAGCAGTCGCCGTGTCGCGTCACGAATGCCTCAACCAGCGCGCGGTTGCGGCGGACCATGTCCACGTTGCGCCGGAGGAGCGCCGGCTGCACCGACGACGACAGCGCGTACGCGGCAATGCGGTCGTCGACTTGCGAGACGCTGATCGTTGTGCAGTCGCGCCGCCGCGTGCACTCGTTGATGATGCTCTTGTCGGCCGAGACCACCCAGCCTACGCGGATTCCCGGCAGCGAGAACGACTTGGACATGGATCCCGTCATGATTGTCCTGTCGTAGCCGAATGCCGTGATCGGAGCCGGGGTATCGCACGAGTCCGGAAACAGCGGCCGGTATACCTCATCGCTGAAGACAATGACTCTGCGGGCTCTGGCAATGTCAACAATACCTCGTAGGACTGGCTCAGGTATTACCGTGCCAGTCGGATTGTTGGGATTATTGATAATGATCATCTACATTTGCTATCAGCGCCTCGTATCCGCTGTGCAGGTATGGCATGGCATGGCATGTTTGCGCCTTCTTAGCCAGTAAAACTCCAGCCCTCATAAACACACCTTTGTATTCTTTTGAAACAGGCTGTTCAGGTCTTGCAGATCTGGTATAAAACCGTTTGCTGCCCTGAGCCGCCAAAAAGATACCTGAGTGCCAAACGCCTCTGGTAGTGAAAATAACTGTGTATAGGCAGGAGATGTACATATGACGTGATCAGTTGGCCCTAGAAGCGTGTACAGGACCAGAAAGTTGGCTGATATGGCTCCCTGGGTTATGATCACGTCCTCCTCGCTCAGTTCGCATTGTTGTCCGCTGCCTAGCTTGGCCACGCTCTTACGAAGCTCTTGTGACCCTCGCGTAATCCCGTAGTCGAGCTTCGAATCAGAAGCGAAGGGGCCCCCATCTTTTGCCTCCGACAAATCGACCAACTCGTTGATCGACACGGGGCTCATATAGGTGTCGGCGAGGTTGGCGAGCCCTGGCTGCGAGCGGTATTTGGCTATCCAACGCTCACAGGGAAAGGCGAATGGGTGCGCCATGATTGCCCGTTAAGGCGCGATGGTGGCCCCGAACGCTCTAGAGAGGGATTATATGCAGAAATAGGATGTCGCAATCAATTCTAGGCATGAAGTGCCATCGTGTCTTGCCGTCAAGTTGAAACTGCCGGGTAGGAGTCAGTCCCTTAGCGACGGAGTACTAGCACGTCACAAGAAGGCTTTCCGAGATCGGTCGCTGCGAGGATGATATGCAATAGAGTAGCCATCACATACAAGCAAGGCAAAATTTACTACCATACTGCGACCACCAGAAATGTGTCTCTATAGGCTTTTGAAATCATTGCTAGGCTACAAACGGGTAGCAAAGACTGCGGACTGGGACATTTCGAGCGATTTAGCAGCAACAGGTACTGTACTCTAGGCTATTGTGCCGTGAAAAGCGGAGGGTCTAGCGCTGTCAAGGTTGTGCGGCGGCTCTTCTTCTGTACGAGCGTTGACAGGTATCACAATACGTCCTGCTTGGATAATACGTCTCCCTCAAGTTGGTGTAGAAATCGACATTGTACTACACATACAGCATTTGATCCTAAAAATTACGGTATATACGTAGCTACATAGTGCCTGTGACAAATTGAATCTCCAAAAGAAATCCCGAGTATAGCATGTATTTATGCATTACCTGGTTAAATATGTTCAATGCAGGTACGAGGGCAGTACTGTGCCTCTACGGTGGTGGGCGGTGGCGCGATGGTGAGACCGAGGTAGTTTAGCACTGTACCTTAGTACTGGTTGGTACGAAATATCAGTGCCCAGTGCGGCCTGTGCCTGGTTCCTCTCCGAGCCTGTAACGTCACTCTGTCAGGGCTGGTCAGCTGGCGACCTACAGTAGACTGGAGGACTTGCGGGCCCAACCAAGTATCGGAGCACTACTAATTAGTATCGAGGTACATGGCGCACGGGGCGACAAAAGAAACCGTCCCTACCCTCATACCAATGTGGTAGAATTCTCCACCAGCAACCGTATTATCCATATCTCGGCCGGGACAGTACTATTGCCCCCACTATGACGACTCCAACTTCTCTGCAATGGCCTACTAGCCAACCGCATCTAGCCAGATGCTCATTCTCCGCACGCTGTCATCGTCGCGCACCGTCATCTCTAAACCGTCGTTGCAGCGTCTTATCTAGAGCGCCATGATACTCGTCGACGGACTGCTGTTCAGGGTCGTGGCATTATTGCCAGTTCTCGTAACAGCCCTACAAAATGCTTCTTTTCCTAGCGCCGACATGCTGAGGGCACAGCTCGCGCTTATGGGCGACAGTGACCGCCCCGACGGCTGCCCCCCATGGTGAGCCGATGATTACCTGGACTCTGCAGAATCCAGAGACCACTTCTGTCCAGCTGACAAGACTCACCTTGCGACCAGCTTCAACTGTCTACTTCCGGCTCATAGCTGTGCCCAATATGCCGGGTGCAACGAGTTCAATGGCATATGCGATTGTCCCGCTGGATTCGGTGGCGATGACTGCCTCAAGCCTCGTGAGTTGACGCCGCTGTTGGACACGATTCATCGCCTCGTATTTCCCTGTTAATAGATGTCCTACAGTGTGTGGTTCTCTGGCTCGCGGGCGCGACCGACCGATGCGATCTGGCGACGCGTGCGAATGCGACGAAGGTTGGGCGGGCATAAACTGCAACCTCTGTACCAAAGACTCAGCCTGCAATGGCTTTATGCCTGACGAGACCGGCGGGGTCTGCTACCGCTCGGGAGAGCTTGTCCGCAATAACCACCAAATGTGCAACGTTGTCAACAAGATGATCGTCCAGCTGCTCGGCGACCAAAAGCCCGAGGTAACATTCAACTGTGACAAAGAAAAGGCAGAATGTGACTTTCAATGTTAGTTCATGTCAGGCACATTCTAGCTTTCCTTGCTGACGTGATGTTTAGTCTGGGTTGATGCTGTTGAATCCTTCTACTGCCATCTAACAGAATGCGATTCCACCGCAACATTCGGCGACTCAGCAAATGGCACTTCTTACAACTGCCACAAAATGCAGTGCACCTGTATCCCGGACCGTATGATGTGTGGCAAGGATGGATCCATGGACCTGACGGATTTCCTCGCCGAAGCCATTAAAGGGCCCGCCTCGTACGAATGCACCAGCAAGAACGACACCTTCCATAACTGTGCCTTTAAAGAGCCGCAGATGGACCAGCTCATGTCGGATCTTCTAGGCGACTCCAGTATTTTACTCACCTGCGGCTCCGGCGAATGCATGCATGAGACCGAGGTTCCTGGCTACAGACGCCCAGTCAAGCAGATCAACACGCCCCTCATTGCTGGAATCATTGCTGGCTGTGCATTGTTTCTCGCGGCAGTCATCGTTGGCACATGGTACCTGGCTCGCCGTAGAATGCAGTATGGTGCCATTCGTCTGGATGATTCAGATGATGAGAACACCAAACTCATGGCGAATCACAAGCCGGCTTCGCTCCAGTTCCAAAACGTCTCCTACACTCTCAATGGGAAGCAAATACTGTCCAATATTCAAGGTATATGCCATCCTGGTGAGGCGACAGCCATCATGGGAGCCTCTGGAGCTGGTAAGACTACTTTCCTGGATATTCTTGCGCGAAAGAACAAGCGTGGACAAATATCCGGCGATTTCTATGTCAATGGCGAGAGAGTATCTGATAATGACTACAAAAACGTCATTGGTTTTGTTGACCAAGAGGATACGATGCTGCCGACTTTGACCGTGCACGAAACCATTCTCAATAGTGCGCTCCTCAGATTGCCGCGAGACATGACCCGGGATAATAAGGAGCAAAGAGTGCTCGAGGTGGAACGAGAACTTGGGATCCATCACATCCGAGACTCGCTCATTGGCTCGGAAGAAGGAAAGGGTCGAGGAATCTCTGGCGGTGAGAAACGTCGTGTTGGAATTGCATGTGAGCTGGTGACCAGTCCATCTATCCTGTTCCTCGACGAGCCGACGAGTGGCTTGGACGCCTTTAATGCGTACAATGTCATTGAATGTCTGGTGACACTGGCGAAGAACTACAAGCGCACCATAATTTTCACCATTCACCAGCCAAGATCCAACATCGTGGCTCTCTTTGATCGCCTTGTCCTTCTCGCCAAAGGCAAGACAGTCTACTCTGGGAAGTTTTCGGACTGCCAGCCGTATTTTGACAGCATTGGCTACGAATGCCCTGCCGGCTTCAACATTGCAGACTACCTCGTCGATCTCACCATGCACGTCGGCCGCTCATTGTCTCTTGACGACGGTAGCTTCGGTGATGATTCTGCCAGCGTAGGGCCGAGTAGCACAAGGGCGGTCAAGTCCATCGCGAGCGCATCCGGCACTAGCAATGGAGATGAGTCTGTTGAGGCCTCAGCCTCTCGCTCAGGCACCCGCCGCGCCAATTCTATCCGTGCACGACAAGAGCGTGAGCTCTTCACTCGCAGGCGCACGACGGCTGACACAGCTGCGTCGTCTGATGCCGGCGGCGAGGAAATCGGGGCCTATAAGCTTCATTCGCGCCCTGGTGCCTCGCTTGAACAGCTTGCCGAGGATCCGCACAACCTGCTGCCGGATGCGCCGTCTAGAACCGATCTTGATATTCTCTCTAAGGCGTTTGCCAAATCTCACATTGCGAACAGCACGTCTGATGAGATTGAGCAATCCGTCGCGGCTGCCCAGGGTGCCAACGGTTCCAACGCCAACGGATATTCTACCGTAGGACCAAACATCTATGTCAGTGCTGTTGGCAAGGGCTACCACCGCATCAGCTACCCTCGCCAGTTTATCATCCTCTCTCAACGCACCTTCAAGAATCTCTACAGGAACCCCATGCTGATGTTGACTCACTATGCTATTGCCATTGTTCTCGCTGTCTTTGCTGGATACCTGTTTTACGGTCTGACTGATGACATCCCTGGCTTCCAAAACCGACTGGGCCTATTCTTCTTCCTCTTGGCACTATACGGCTTCAGCACGCTCACAAGTCTCACTGTCTTCGCAAACGAGCGACTGCTGTTCTTGCGGGAACGCGCCAATGGGTATTACTCCCCAGCTACCTACTTCGCCGCAAAGGTCCTTTTCGACATTGTACCATTGCGAATAATACCACCCATCTTAATGGGCTCTATTTTGTACCCTATGACTGGACTTGTGCCGGATTTCCCCCATTTTATCAAGTTCATCATTGTGCTGGTTCTGTTCAATCTCGCGGCAGCAGCCATCTGCCTGTTCATCGGCATTATCTTCAAGGACGGAGGCGTGGCTAATCTCATCGGTAGTCTGGTCATGCTTTTCAGTCTCTTGTTCGCTGGATTCTTACTGAATCGTGAAAAGATTCCTGCCAGCGCCGCATGGCTGCAGAGTATATCCATATTCCACTATGGGTTCGAGGCACTCATTGTCAATGAGGTCGTGGAGCTTACCTTGGTCGATGAAAAGGTCGGCATTCCAATCAAAGTGCCGGGTGCGACTATTCTTAGCACCTTTGGATTCCAGAATGGTGCTTTGTGGTATGACATTCGCAATTTGGGCATCTTTGCCGCGACATTTATCGTACTAGCGTACGCGGCCATGCACGTCATCCTTGTTGAACGTAGATAGACTACTCTCCTCGGCGCTCTTGCGACGGAAAATAGACGAATGACACTGCGCAATGAGAAGTCATTGGTGTTCGCTGTAGTTTTGACATTTTGGGTTAGTCGTTGGGAAAGGCGTTTCTGTGTGCATATTCTGTCTGCAACGGAGGAGTCTAGTGTACATTATTTGCAAAATCAATAGATTATGTGTCTCAGTTGCCCCATCATGTAGTGAAAATCAGGCCCTATAATATTGTATGGCAAAGAAATATATGCTACATTGTTTAGTTTTACATGCGTTGCGCTTCTAGATGGCATGCGCCAAGTTTTTCACAGAACCCTTTCTGTCCACCTGGATGCCCATAGTATTACCTAGGTCATCTTGCCACCGGTTAGTTCCTCCGAAATCCTCTTTGTGCGCTTAACGGAGTGGTCAAACTCGGTCTCGTCCGCAACTGCGAGATTCGTCGATGTCCTTGTCAAGTTTTCCATCATGGCAGCGATGCCTGGCGGCTTGCCCTGCACGCCCCAGACGTTCTCCGTCGCGCCCGGTCGGTGCGACGCCAGGCTCGCCTTGCGGAAGTAGTCGGCGGCAAAGACCTTCTCCACTTCGTCCTTGAGCTCGGCCTCGGTGACGATGAAGCCGGAGGCGTTGATGTACAGCTCCATGAGGGCGTCGCGGCGAGCCTCTCGGCGGGCGTCCTCGCGTGCCTCAACGACTGCGCGGCTGCGCTCCGCCTTCTCGAAACGCTCTGGGTCGGGCCACACGGTGTTGTCGGTCAGGGACGCGAGCACGGTGCCGCGCGTGACACGGTCGTCCATGCGCTCGGGGGCCGCGCGGGCACGTTGCACAGAGATCTGCTCCCGGCGCGCCGCCTCGCTGCGCTTAGTTTCTCTAGCCTCATGGCGGGACCATAGACCCTGGAGACCCTCCTCGAGGTTACGGCGGCGGCTGTCGGCGACCTCTTGCTTCCACCGCTGGGTGTCGCTGCTAAGGTCCCGCGTGCGTGTCCGCCGGGGGGCCGTCTTCTCGATATACTCGGGGCGCACTTTGCGATCGCCGTCGATGCGGTCAAAGACCTCGCGCGGGACGGGGAGGGAGCCGCGCACGCGCTCTGGCCGGCGTTCGGACGACAGGGGAACGGTGGGCAGGTGGATATAAGAGGGCGATTCAGGAGGGATATTGAGGCAGAAGGGCGTGGTGCTGAAGGCTGCCACCGATATCTTGGGGCCGTGTCGGGTGGTCGCTGGCCTGACGCAGGACCATGTCGACTGAACCGACATTGTGGCGGAATTTGAGGATTCTTGGAGAAAGTTACTGGCAGGCCTGACAGCAAGTTGATTAGTAGTTTTGGCTACAAAGTCGGCCTAGCGCATAGAAGAGGTCGCTACGGAATAACACTGTCCCCGCGACCCCTACAATGAGACGCTTGTTCTGTACACCGCCGGCAGAAAAAAAAAAGAGGAAAAGTGGAGTCTCATCCTACGGCAGAGGAAAAAACGTCTCGGGCCGCAGAACCATTGTTAGACTTTTCTTCTTCTCTCGCTCGTCCCTCCAACCTTTTGATTTTCCTTGGCCTCTGGCCATTGCAACTCAGGATGGGCACAGGAAAGAAAGAAGCTACCCGGCGTGTTCGCCAGGGTAAGACCGGCGATGGCATGGCTAATGTCCGCGTCAAGGGTGAAAACTTCTATCGGTAAGCTCTTACCGTCTGATATCAGCTGTGAAAGCACAGTCAAGTTAACAATGCCAATAGCGATGCGAAGAGAGTCAAGCACCTCAATATGTACAAGGAGGGCAAGGCTCAGCGAAACGCCGACGGCAAGATTACCAAAGCGGCGACCTGGCAGTCCCGCGAGGTCCCCACCGCTGTCATCGAGCCGAATCGCAAATGGTTCACTAATACCCGCGTCGTGTCTCAAGACACGTTGAATGCCTTTCGTGAAGCAATGGAGGAAAAGGCAAAAGACCCTTACCAGGTTCTTCTCAAGTCCAACAAACTCCCCATGACGCTCATTCGCGACGGCAAGGATACAAAAAATGGCCTAAAAGAGCACAAGGCCAAGCTGGCTCTCGAGACTGCCCCCTTTTCCGGTGTCTTTGGTCCGAAGTCTCAGAGGAAGAGGGTCACACTTGGTGTTGCCAACCTTGATGATCTTGCTGAGGGCACTGAGAAGAGCATGGACACGTACGAGGAGCGTTTGGAGCAAGCTAAACTACTCAGCGGAGAGGCCGGCGCTGACGAAGCAGACGGCACATTTGCTATGGCTATTGAGCCTGTCTTTGACAAGGGCCAGAGCAAGCGGATCTGGAACGAACTTTACAAAGTCATTGACTCTTCTGACGTCGTGATTCACGTTCTTGACGCTAGAGATCCCATTGGCACTCGCTGCCGAAGTGTTGAAAAGTACTTGCGCGAGGAGGCGCCTCACAAGCACCTTATCTTTGTTCTCAACAAGTGCGACCTGGTCCCCACTGGCGTTTGTGTAAGTTGCTCTTTCTTTTGAAACGTCCCTCTCTCCTACATGGCTCCTCGTAGCCCCCAATGAATCCTGTCAGGACCCCTTCTCGAATTTCCTACGGAGGTTTGTCTGTTACAACATTGGGAGAATAAACACCATGCTCGTATGTCGGCAGCGTTCTGCTGTCGGCTGATTGGTGCCGTTTTGGTTACCGTCGTGAGAAGGTTCTGGGTCGAATGAGTTGAAGTATTCTTTGTCTGCATAGAGGACAAGTTCACAGATGTCTTCTTAGTTATGACTCACACATCTCCCCCTCATCGAGTCGCTTTATTTAATGGCTTCTCTTGTAACTCGCTGCTAACTGTTGCATAGGCCGCGTGGGTTCGTGCTCTCGGTAAGGAATATCCTACCCTGGCGTTTCACGCAAGTATCAACAACTCCTTTGGTAAAGGCTCCCTGATACAGCTTTTGCGGCAGTTCTCTGTACTGCACTCTGATAGAAAACAAATTTCTGTTGGTCTTATCGGCGGCCCCAACACTGGCAAGTCTTCCATCATCAACACTCTGTTGAAGAAGAAGGTCTGCACTGTCGCTCCTATTCCCGGCGAGACCAAGGTCTGGCAATATGTCACCTTGATGAAACGCATCTATCTGATAGACTGCCCCGGCGTTGTTCCCCCATCCAGTCAAGATACCCCCACTGATCTTGTTCTCCGCGGTGTCGTTCGTGTCGAAAAGGTCGATAATCCTGAACAGTATATTCCGGCTTTGTTGAACAAGGTCAAGCGGCATCACATGCAGAAGACATACGACCTTACTAATTGGAACACCGCTACGGAGTTGCTGGAGCTCATTGCTAGAAGAGGTGGCCGCTTACTCAAGGGCGGCGAAGCCGACTTAGATGGTGTTGCAAAAATGATGCTGAATGACTTCATGCGCGGTAAAATTCCTTGGTTTACCCCGCCTCCGCACTCTGAGGAGGAGGAGGGTGAAGTCAAGGCGGGCCGTCAGGGCCGTCTCGGTGAAATGCCGAAGAAGCGTACTCAGACACAAGCTTTCGACGAGGCTGCCGCAGCTCAATTGCAAGAAGAGAATGAAAAGGAGAATAGCCACATCGACGAAGAGTCTTTCGAAGGGTTCGGTAGTGATACTGATGGACCTTCTCGCAAGGCCTCTTTTGCCGCCTCCCTTGAAGTTGACACTGGCAGCGATGGGAGTGTCGAGGTAGAAGGCGGAGGCCAGGAGAAGTCAGATGAAGAGTCTGAAGTTGAGTCGGAGCCTGAGCCTGCCGTACGTACTACACGCTCGAGCAAGCGTACAAAGCGATGAGCATCTGCTGGTGACGATAATCCTCAAGACCGTGCATTATGCACCATTATTCGCTCCCGACTGGCTACGCCAGCAGTACGATTGAGCTGTGAGTGTCTGAAGACATAAGCCAAATCCAGCTGTCATTGGCAAGTCTGGACCGCCAAGGCAATGTCTCAGAGATTATGATCAGGTCGAAGCGCAGCCCTTGTAGTCACTACCTATATGGTATGCTCAAGTGCTAAGGGTCGCCGGGCTGGATCTATAAGAGTGGCCAGGGCGGTACCTGCCATGGATGAGGGCCCAAGACGTCTGCCAGGGGCTCTGTTTTGCAGGACGAGGCTTTGCTACAGTACCTAGTATAGATGAATGTCACTTGATTCAGCCCATTAGTCTTTTCTCTTTTTCGTTTCTGATTTTACGATACGGAACACAACATAAAGCCGTCATAATTGTTGTAGAGGCGATCCGGGCGCTCCGTGGAAGACGACTTCCCACGAGATTATGTAAAGCTGCGATACTCTGTGTAGTATAAATAGAGCGGACCGTTCTTCTCGCCGCGGAAATGTGTGGCGATACCATGGGTAGACTTGTTTTTAGGCATCCTCATGATGACAACTTTTCAGCCTGATTGTGTGTGCTAGCGAAACGTATGTTGTTAAGCGGCTGAGATTGCACACGGCGTCAGCGGCGTGAACCTTAGTAGTTTTGCAGGCTTTCTGTGGCCCATCTTTTGCTGGCCGCAAAGGCTGACAGGCTTCCAGCTTTCGTATATTTCTCAGGCTTTGCTCTTTCCAGCACTACGTGGCGTGCGGGCGCGTTGGATATTTCAGGAAAGGGCAGACGGAGGTGGCAGCGTTACTCTTACTCATTGGACTGATGACCATCCACTACCTAGGTATGTATGAGTATCGTTTCATTCGCACCTCATCAGTATAGTATGTACGTATGTACATGCATAGTTACATGCTAGTTAGAACATGGTAGGTAGGTACAATCATACATACCTAAGTCAACGGGTTGGTCATAGGAGAAACTCGGTGCAGTGGCACATTACACGACACGAGCAAAGGGACACAAGTCTAGTTAGAGCGGGCAACTACCGGGTGAAACCCCAATTTCGCCAGATGCGGCCTTTCCCCCCCTCTCTGGGCTCGCTGGCTCTTTGCCGTGTATTGTTTGACGCACGAAGCCCATTTAAATCTCCCTGTTGGTGGGCGGGTAGTGACAGCCAGAAGGTTGGGGCTGGAGCAGATGAGCAGTAGAAAGTCGGTTGATCGGATCAGCGAAACCCGTGGCTGGGCGGGGAGGGACGAGACCGAAGAGGCGAAGAGGTATAAAGCGGTAACCATAGAGTAGGCGGTCGGGCTGGGTCTATTTTTATTTAATTTTTTTTTTTCTGAGCCGGCGAGGGTTGAATGGGCGACGATCATCTCGTATGAGGGGACCCTAGAGAATCGGGCAGTGACAGACGGTAGACCAGAAACCCGGCCTTCTTTGACGTGCATAGGTACATTATGTAGATTCAAACTGGGTTGGGCAGGAAGTCGTATCAATGTGCACTGTCGGTGAAGCTCAATGCAGTAGCCAGCGTTGGAGTATTGCTTGCTGCATAAGCATTTCATTTATGGCGGCCTGCTATTGATGCATGCATGGAACATTGGACTGTATCGTGTGGTGGCTGTGCCGTGGCAAATGGCATACGAGCCAAAGCTCTGATCGTTTTCTGAATGAATAGGCCTGGCCGGGAGAAGGGTTCCCAATCTGTTTTCTCGATTACTTTTGGTCAGAAGAGGTACCAGAACTCGCAGCGGAAAGTAAAAAAGAAAGCACACAACAGCCATCACATGATTGTATGGGTAGTTCCCTTTTCAGGCTGAACTCACCCAAATGGCTACACGATATACGTCATTCGTCGAGGCGAGTCGGAAGGCCGGAGACATCTTGTGAATGGACCGGGACTAAATTAAGCGGAGAGGCTTATTAGTGCCGTTCTGTTGGCGAGAGACATTGTGTCACTGACACGAAACTAATTTTGTTTCTCTCTCTTCTGTAATACTACGCAGCTCGATTTACTCGGAGCATCGAGGGGTAAGAGGAGAGGTTACGCTTCCATAAACAGAGATAGGTACTACCTACTGCTACTCTATGTCTCATAATTGCGAATAAATTCGCCAGCTGGCAGTCCATTACATTGCCAGCTGCAAGAAGCAATATTTCAACGCAGCCCGTCTGTTGCCCCGCCACTCAACCAGCTGCCGGCCACTTTCCCCGCAAAGGGTCAGTGGTACTGGACTGGTACAGTACATGGAGTCGGCCCAGGGTTGCCTACCATAATTCATGTCTCTTACTTGTCCAATGAGTCTAACCACATCTGTTCTTTTCGCCACCAGCCAGCCATTCCGCTTCTCACCAACGCTCACTCACACTCACACGATGGAGACGGACAAGTACAGCTCATCAAGCGCGCTCCGGGAATACGAGCTCTTTTTGCTCTGAGTTAATAACCCCCCCCAGCCTTGTAGAGTTCTTGGCATCTTGGCATCGTGATGATGGCTATACCTTTTGAGAAAAGTCATCCCTGCTGGCTCCTCCGCGACAAGCCGGCAGTGCGCCCGCCCACACACACACACACACACACACATACAAGGCTGGCTCAGCGGCTGATCGGGACAGAGAAAGAGAAGAGGGCAAAGGGCTCTGGGGCAGATTCTTATGACGTCTCTTTTGCGTCTCCAACCTCGTATTTTCCTCGACTATTGACTCTCAGCTTTTTCTCAAGTAGGAAATCTCAACTTGCCGAGTAATCAGTCCCGTCTTGGCGATTGCTCTATTCGGTCATCCGTTTGTACGAGGAGAGAAGTACAGCCGGGACGCTCGACATATGATGTAAACACAAGAGAGCACCTCGAGTGATTCGAGTATATATACCTCGCAAACCGACCATGTGAATTCCGTTTGTCTCATCATCACTACAATCCTCATCTACTCTCTACTATCTACATTACCACTCCTCCTCGACTATAACTCATTTCACTTACGTCTCCCAACCCTCTTCAAAGCTCTCACTCATCTATCTTCCATTACTAGAGATATCATCATGAAGTCTGTCGCCATTGCACTCGCCCTCGGCACTGCCGTCAATGGCCTCGTTGTGCGCAATGGCTGCCAGTTCCATCTGACTGCCGGAGGCGATGTCGTCGGCTGTGTCGGCGAGATCTCTAGTGGACAGGTCCGCGCCGGCAACGGCGTCCAGTCCTCGACCTTTACCTTTGCCGATGGCAAGATTACCGATGACCAGGGCCGCGGCTGCTGGTGGACTCGTGAGTAGCACCAGCACCAAGAACTACTCTCTGCTCCCTTGACGTTTCATACTGACACAGACACGCTCCAGCCCCTACTGGTGTCCTTCAGTGTGACAAGGGCCAGACCCCCGACGGAGGCTTCTCCATTGGCTGCGACGGCACCCTCTCCTGGAACGGCCAGACCACATTCTACGAGTGTGCCACCGGCGAGCAAGGCCAGTGGAACGTCTACAACAAGAAAGAGCAGGGCGTCAACTGTGGCGAGGTCACTCTCAAGTCCGACGGCTGCCATGCCGACTGCCCTCCCCCCCCGCCCCCTCCTCCTCCTCCCGCCAAGACATGCCCAACCGATCTGAGCGGAGCGTATGAGTTCCCTCATCTGATCGTTCCCGTCAGCAAGTCCAAGCCCGACACCGCCGCTGGAACCTCGTACTTTGGTGAGGTCAGCAGCGACATCTCCTCCATCTTCGACTTTGACATTCCCGGCGGTGACGCCGGCAAGAAGTGCAGCCTCGTCTTCCTCTTCCCCAAGCAGCAGGATCTTCAGACGTCCAGCTACTCCTTTGAGGGCGACGGCAAGCTCGACTTCACCAAGCTCAAGTCGGCCGCTACCGAGGCCACCACCTACAACAACCAGCCTGGCAAGGAGTCTGACCTCGGCCAGGTCACAGTCGCCCCCGGTAACAGCTACAACATTGCCACATTTGACTGTCCCGCCGGCCAGCGCGTCTCGTACGAGATCTCGGCCGTCAGCAACACCAAGTTCCGCTACTTCCAGGACTACAACCCCTCTCCCATCGGTCTCTATATTACGAAGTGCTAAAGTCGGAAGCATCAATTTAAGAAACAACCAAAAAAAAAGGGAAGGAGATATCTCCAGAGAACTCCCAAGAAAAAGAACACACACACACACACACACACACACAAAAAAAAAAAAAAAGAAACCTAAGCAGGTTAATGATTATTACGAATGTTGGAAATTTAGTGGTGGATTAATCGTACACACATATTTTGCATTGTTTTCATGAGTTACGAGGTGTATAGCTAGCTACCAACTGCACACAAATCTCTAATGGAGCCGATTGGCACAATTTCGAATTGAAAACCATAAAATTACCAGTAACAGGCGGACTAAAAGAGTGTAATTCTGTGCAGCAAGATATTTTAAAAATACAATATAAAGAATGATAACTGTCAAATTTGAAAGTCCAAAGTGAAGCATTATCAATGTGGGTACACTCATCCGTCGCAAAAGTCATCAATGCCGTCACGTCGAACCTCCCATCTCTACTCTACACACAAACAACTACAACATGGGCTCAGCATCATCAAAAGCCGCGCGCAGCACCGGCGTCACTCGCAAATTTCCCGCCCGAAGTCCAGCTTCCGCAGTCTCGCAGACAACACGGCCTCGTGAGCAAGCACAAACCTCTCCTCCCTCCGACGGCTCCAAAGACCAAGGTAACTTCCGCCCCCCCTCCCCCCAAATCACTCCAACACCTGCGCCCAGAACCCTTCATTTGTCTGGCTCACCTCTGTTGACACCGTCTCTCTCACCACAGCCATCATCGACGACGCGGCCGACCCCGACTTCTCCCCTCGCGGCTTCGCCAACCGTTTGCAGCAGATGGGCGTCGTGGACCCGAACCCAACGTACTCGCCATCGTCGCGCGCCGGCGACGCCTCCGCCCTCGGCGGCGTCCCAGCGTCCTCTGCCGGCGCCCCCGTGTTCCCACCGTCGGCAAGGGTGAATGTCACGCTCTCGGCGCTGGAGGCCCGGCGCCAGGTGCAGCAGCGCGCCAACGCGGACATGGAGCGCCTCCAGCAGATTGGCGTGCGCGGCGCCAACAGGCGGCACGTGGACATGCGCACGCTGTCGGACGCGCTGCAGCTGCTGGACAGGGGCGTGCCGCAGGCCGACGTCGAGGCCCGGCTGGGCATGCAGGAGGGGCTGCTCGGCAAGCTGGGGCGCAAGGGAGTCTTGACGCACCTCGAAAATTGATAAAGAGAGAGAAAGGGTGGGATTACGTGTAAGGGAAGAAAAGGAGGCAGCTAGCGTGAGGGACGAAGGTGTGCTGCAGGCTTTGCGAAGCTGTGTACATGTACAAAGCTGTATATTATCAGGTATGTCTGTTGTTACCCTGTGCCGGTCTGTTTATGTCGAATGCCAGGACTCGTGCCTGATGGCGTCCATAGTTTCTAACCTTGTCCTCTGTAGTGTACAATACGAGACACGTCCTGGCGGGGCCAGGGCTCAATATAGAATGACGATGATGACTTCAGTGTGCCCAGAACGACGCCGGGCGTGACGCTACTGCAACGGTTCGATATTTTTCTTGGCCAGTTTAATTTTCCAGCACCGTGCGTGTGCTATATAAATATACGAATCTGCTTTCCTCTTGTCATACTTTTTTTTTTTGGGTCGACCTCTTCGCTCGTTTCTGGTCCATCTTGCATCGCTTCAGGTCGACTGATCTAATACTATCGCATAAGATTGATATTCCAATACCGCCTGAAAAGCATTCTTTTTTTCCCTTTATTCCCTTTTTTGAAAGAAAAGAACAAAACAAAAGTCATCTGCAATGGCTCTCATCACGAGGACTACCGGATCCGTCAGAAGTACCAGCTCGACCAGGCAAGCGCCGGCACAGAGCGAGAGCGACAAAGAACCTCGCGTCCAGAACGGCGACGACGAGGTCACGACGCGCGCGCAGATGAGAAGCATCGTCCGCCGGGCGTTTGGCGAAGCGACGGGCGAGCTGCACCGCGAGCCCGGGGACGAGCCGGGACAGGCGGCCGGCGTGGACTCGCCCGCGAGAAACGTCTTTGTCAGGCTAGGAAACGTCAACGTGCACTCAACCGAGGTATCCTCTGCCGAAGAGGAGCGGAGAGGCTCGGAGGGCTGCGAGGTCGCCCAAGATGCCGATGGCGGGCGCGCCGCCCAGAAGGGGAGCCCGACGACACCGAGCGAGCCGAAGTGCGCGGCCAGGGGGTCATACATCTACCTTCCAGGGCTCGGTCTCGTCTATCAAGAGGACGACTGCGAGCTGGGTACCTACTCGATCGAAGCCTGGGGCGATTTGTCCGTGGAAGGGGCACAAGAGGGCTCGTGACAGGCGGGGAAAGAGAGAGAGAGAGAGGCTTTTCTTGTTCGAGGTGTAGGCTTGACTAATTGGGACTCTCTTTGCCCGGACTTAAAACGAGGATTTTTTTTTTCTTAACAGCAGGCATAAAATCATGGGACGAGACGTATTGGAGGAATTTCTAAGATGCAACGGCGTTTCGGAGAAGCAGAATGTACACAATACGAGATGCATAGACCGTGTTTGATGGGTTGAATTTGTTCTTCTTTTAGCTTAAAAAACTACTTATTTAAAACCACAAAAAAAATATGCTTGAAATTATTTTCGCACCCGTCATATTAATCAACAAAAATATATACAAAAGCCATTATAAAAATAAAGCAAAATCACTTGAATGGAGCACGTGAGTCACTCACCCACAGGGGCTAGCCGCCCTGCGACCCACACGTCCTTGCTGGCCGCCCGCATCTGGCCCTTCTGCCGCTCGTCTCCCAGCCAGTCACCCGCGCTCAGCCGATACCACAGCTCCGGCGACTCCCTGCCTTGTCATCCTCTGCGAACGCTACACGAGATCAACCGCGTCATTTCCGCCCCAACGTTCTCCGACATCATCACATCGCACACTGAATATCTTCCGACGCTCTGATCGTCACCGCAAACATGGTTGTGAGTAATGACGCGCCCTTTCCCACCCACCCCCACAATGCCGCAGCGGCTACAGAAGACCGCTGCGGCCATGAAAACGGGAAAAAAACAAAAGAATCTAAGACGGCTTTGCTCTTTCTTCCTGCTCTCTGCGCTCGAACAGCTCCTCAACCTACTGACGTTCGGACTCTGGTCAAAGGTTGGAAGACTGACGCACTATGCCTTTGATGCCGTCCTCTGTACGTTGACGCAATCACTGCCGCGCCCCTCGTCGCATCGACGTGCACCCTCGGCCGGCGAAGGATAGTAGGGTGCTGACCGTCGCTTCCATCTAGTGTCCGCATTTCTCGCCGGCATGAAGCGCTCGACCGGCCTGACGTGAGTAAAGCTTCCCAACCCCCCTCCCGCCATGTCCTCGCCTAGCGAAGCAGCAGGTGGCGCGTCACGTTCGTCAAGTCCCCTGCTTGGCTGACACTACCTGCGCGAAAAACACAAAATAGCTTCAAGACGGAAAAGGTCGCCGGCGACAACACAGAGGCCAACAAGTGGCTGGGCAAGTACCTCGGCGTGGGCGAATGGGTCATGGATCAGTCCGTTGCCATTGCCGGCTCGAGCGGCTTCTTCGAGCGCACGCGATAAAGAAGGAAACCGGATAGAGAGGCACAGGCCCGTCACGCTGCGTGGAGAGGTCGTCTGAAAATGGCACCCCCTGCTCTGGTTTCGCGCACCACTCGCCGGGTATGTTTTGCCGCCTGAGCGACAATGGGGCGTAAAGGCTGTGACGGGATTGACTGGTTAGAGACGGGGTTCAGAGAGAAGGGACGTGTTGCCATACGTGCGATTTGCGCATACCATCTCTCCCCCCGATAACTGTATGCCTTTCGCGTCGCCTTCACGTTTTCTCGTTTGTATTTCCGGCGTCAAAAGAACTGCGAGCGACTCTAGGAGCAGCTCGTACGCTCATGTATCGCCATTATAGATGTTAGCATTCGGCGTTGGGGGGAACCATCATTTTTACCACTTTTTACGCCAAATACCAAGACCATCTACGAATTAACCTGTAATCTGTCCTTTCTGTAGACAATTCTAGATTAAATCTCGTTATGCGTCTGTTTTATGCGTTAGAAGCAGATAGCTAAACATCGAATCGCTCGCTGTCCGAAACAATGGTATCAACGCCAAAAGTAAAAGGATGGTCCGTCCCACCAACAAAAACAAGAGGTCAATCTATCTGATGATCATGGTCCAGGGCAGCCAGGAACTCTGCAGGCACTTCATTCTCACTGTCTGTCCTCTGCCGACTTGGGCTGTCTTTCTCATTATGGTCTTTGTCCTCTTCTCGATGGGAGACACCGGGAGTCGAGAGCAACAAGTCGGCGGGGACTTCGTTGTCGCTCTCCACCGCTGCTGTCTCGGCATCCTGTACACCTGGGCTTTTGGACCGCGACGACAGTTTCTGGTCTGGTACCACATCCACTCCGGCAATACTCTTCATCATGCTCTGTCCCTCACGAAAAGCTTCGAGCTCTGCCCCAATCGCGCACACCAAAAGGGTCCATCCTTCGGCTTCAGCCTGCCTCACGTAAGCTTCTAGACGCATCACAATCTCGTCCATTTTGGATACTTGATCTCTCAGAAAACTCTCCCGCGACGGCATCTTCTCTTTGCCCTTGACTGAAACTGATGCCAGTGATTCACCAGTCTTCATCAGATGTCGCAGACTCGATTCAAAGCTGGTCACTAGTGTCGTCACCTCGCGCCACACCGAAATACCGTCTTCCAAAGCTTGTTTGTCTTTGCCAATTTGTTGCCTTTGCAATTCCAACACGGAGACCTCTCTTTCTAACCATTCTTGAGCCATGGCAGGCGTGCGCCGTTCCGGTACGAGCTGAAAAAAATCTTGTCCACTGGCAGCCGTTCCATCTTCGTCTGAGCCACCTTGACTGGCAAACATGGATCGGTCAAGTGGCTGAACCGGTGGATGTCTCATGATTGATTGAAGTTGGGCATCAATATCTTGCAGAGCACCTCGGTAGCTACTAAGACCAGCATCTCGCTGATTCTCAACATTCTGTAGCCTTTCTCGCACAAATCGGCGCTGGTTTCGTAGTGCCGCAAGCTTGTCTTCCATTTCATGTATCTCCTTCGTCAATAAGTCGTACCTTGACCCAAGATCTCGCATCTCCCTGCCCAGGGGTTCCTCTCCGCCTTCCTCTAAAGTGTGTAGCTCGTCGGCGATCGTATCACGTCTTGACGACAGTTGGGATAATCGAGTCAGCGCCTTTTGACGCTTAGAGAGCGCCGTGTCAACGTGCGCGTCCTGTTCTTCCTTCAAGGCGACAAGATTGGACATTGCTCTGCGTAAGCCGGCCCTTGCAGATCTTAGACCAAGGGGTTTGTCGACTGTGGGCTGTCGGACGGGCAATATATTCCCCTCTTTGGTCGATCGGATAGGGGCGTGCAGCGAGTTGACCATTCTGGATGTGGATGTAGCTGTCGAGTAAAATGTTGCCGTGGGTGTGCTGCTTCCAGTGTCGCTGAAGCTGTCGGCTTCGCTCGGCAGTCTGCCGCTGCCCGCAACGAGCCCGGCAGCCTGCATATCAAGCAAATCTTGTATTTCTTGCTCTATGCCTCTTTCTCTACGAGAGAAAGTTCGCCATGTCGAGTCTGGACGTATCGTCTCCCGATCTGAATGCGACTGAAATAGAAGGTTGCCTAGCTGTGCCGTGCTCGCGGCCACAAGCCCTCGCGACGTGCGGGAGTGCGAGCTTCCATGCGAGCGATCAAAGTTCGGGGTCGACTTTGCAATCGGCGGCGGCGGCCCCCGAAACATGACACGTCGTTTTGAGGTTGGAGAAGACGCTATCGAGCTTGGCGCATCGCTGCCTCGCCGATCTATTGGCTTGTCCCGGAGGAGTGGCTCGGGAGAGCTTACATCATTACCTTTATCATCTCGTCGAATATCGCTGTAATATGGCTCTGGGGCCAGCTCTTGGAGTTGGTAGTCGTCCGTAGATCGATCCAACGATGCTCGAAAGCCTAGTACATGAGGCGGATGGTTGGGAGAGCGTGTGCGGTCTGGACTGGCATGGGCTGACATATCGGTTAGCTGGGTGAGGAGAGAGCTGCGAAGTGCAGGCAGATCAAGATTTTATAGAGACTGCATAGTATAGCTCGGATGGAGGGAGAATGCAAAGAGGTGCGGCTCCAAGTTCAATCATGGACGCGCAAACTGTGGAAGAAGATGTTCACGAGAGCAGTTGCGCGACCGCCAAGTGGAGATGGGAATGGCCATGTGCCAGCTGTCGCGCCTGCCGCGCCGCCTGCCGTGTGCTCCACTAACAGTGCCGCCACTACAACTGCTAATTTATTGCATGTGTAGGTACTGTAGTACTGTACATGTTGTGCCTGTGTATCGGGTAGCTACCCCATGTCATTTACTCACTGCAATGTATAGTTTTAATAAGAGGTACAATCGATCTCGGGGCGTTGCTGGTTATTTCTGGAGAGGTACTCATCCCGCGAATCATCCTCAGTGAGTAACTCGATGGTGTGGTATTCCCTAGAAATGGAAGTGAGCTGAGTCGTTCAATAACTATTGAATACATGTCATTATAGAAGTAATGTAATGTATCAGTATGTCCGATTAAGTATATAAACTTTAACTCTATAGTTAGGAATTAGATGTTAAGAGGTAACTAAATTACTAAACAATGAAATAAGCCAATTCGGAACCCAGCGTTGTAGGCACGTCCGAACTGGACTGGGACAAGATAGAGCGGAAAGCCAGGCGCTACGTGGAGAAAAAGGCAGCAGCGGGAAGATGTTTAGAGACAGGGCGCATGTTGGACCTGAACCGACTTGGGATATGATGGAGGAGAAAGAAGTTGTCGAATAAGTATTGTATTGCTCATTCAACAATACAATCAGCATATCATTTTAGAAGTCACCCCACCACTTTTGTCTAATTGTCTCCATCCGCAATTCATTCGGCCAGGGGTCAATAAACTTCGCTGCCATGTTTTGCCATGCTATTCTGGTCTTGTTTCCGAGCCATATAGACGTGTACTCCCAATAACGAGGAAGCCAGCCCGAAAATTCCCAGTCGATGATGGCTTCGATTTTTCCGTCTCGGACGATGATATTGAAAGGGTTCAGGTCGCCATGCGTAAAGACAGGTGCCTCCCATTCATGATCCTGCATGGAAATCATATCCTGGATTTCCGCCCATTCCTCATCATCCACGTGCCGTAGCTTTTGACCCGGCGCAAGGCCCTCTCTCAGCCATTCATGAAATGCCCGTGCCGAAGGAAACGGCCCAAACCTAGGCGCCGATCGAGGAATTCGGGAATCACGCAGCGACCCCCCTAAGCAGCTCTGTATTGCGTCCCCAGGCGCCGAAATCGCGCGCGGCTCCTCGACCATGCCTCGGAGTTGCAGTAGAATACGCTCGATGTCCTCTTCAGCCAAATTCGGCCAGGCATCAGCCAGTGTTCTCCCACGCATCCGTTCCATGACAATATAGGTAGCATTTCGATGGGTGAATGAACAGAATACCCGAGGCACTGGAATCCTAGTCTGGGAAGCGACAAAGGTCATAGTCGCTACCTCTGTGAGGTTGACATTGATGCCCTGCTTGACAATGATTCTGCTGGAGATGGGCACACAGGGGCCATCGCATTTATAGAATCGAGCTGTAGTTTTTAGGGCAAGTAGTGTGAGATACCTCCATATAGGACTGTCAGCTGTTGTCAGACTATTGATGGTTTGGAGATTGCTACGATCTGCCATCGGTACGTAAGGATTGCGCAGAGAGTTGAACGGATGAGACCTTGCATCCAGCCCCTATCGTAGCCAAGGCGGGGTGCTTAGCCGATGGATGTCGCAGGCCTGCCGTATTGGCGAGATTTAGTTTTGCTGCTGCGGAAGGTTAACCACTACTATGTTTTTTATGGCCGCTGATGACGGGCCACGCATTGATCATTCCCCACTCTACATATATATTGTGACGAGGAATATATACTAGAATAACAGCCAGCATTAATGGGGCACTGGTGTATCCATTTTTGCTGCGCGACGTATATGCCACGCGTTGCCTCGACATAATGTACTGCGGGTAGTCAAAATGTATCACTGCCGAGTTACTACATCAAACACTTAGCCGGGTGATTATGAAGATAGTCGACTCTCCATTCCGTTGCCGCTACTTCAAATGATAACTCGTGTTTTGCTAATTGGCGCAGTTGTGTTTTGTCGCCTTTTATCCTGAGTAAAAGGGCCAGTTACCAAGTGGATTTGGGCCATAGCACAGATGCTTTGAAAGTCGCCGTGTCTTGTCTGTACTGCATTGCTGTCTCGTGCGCAAACGTTGAAGATGGGACGGGAATAAGGGGCAAACTCTTTAGCAGGGAACCAGGGACATCCAGCTTTTGGCAGATTTTGCTCGTGGAGGAGACTTCGCTAGATAGAGCTTGTCCTTGACCGTATCCCCGAGGCATTCACCTGTCGAGACTGTTTTGCTCACCGGAGTTTAGCGCATCAACTTCTTCCCATCCCCCAGTCCCCCGTCTCACTACCCGTGCGCGATTTGATGCGGTGAGTGTCTTTTTTCTTTTATTTCTTTTCACTGTATTATATTTCTGCACTGAACGGGCCGAAACAGGAGATCTCAAGCCCCTTTATATAGTTCAACTCATGCCGTTGTTTTTCTCCCCTTTTCCTTCCTATTCCTCCACGTTTCTCTCATCCACCAGATTCTTGCAAGATTCACTCACCATGTGCCTCACGCCCATGTTTTGTGTCTATTTTGATCCGAACTGTTAGCTTGATGCCCAAACTGGCGAGTGAGTATCAAATGCATAGCGAGACGCACAGAGACCAGATTGGTCGGCAAGACAAGTAGACATCTCGGCCCTTCTTATCCGTCTGTCCTGTCGAACTTAAGAAAACACTAGACTTTTTCTCTCGTGTAAAATAAGCTATACATATACTCATTCTAGTCTAGTTTTTTTTATCTTATTTTCATTCACTCGTCCAGTGAAGATCGTTTAGTTTTAGCTATGCAATCGTATAAAGTGGCTGACCGTTAGTAGTTGCCAACGCCTTGGCGATGCCCGCCACACAGTACGGAAACACTGTGTGGAAATTATGCACTGTATACGCATGTTCTGGTACCTAGGCGAGGCGTTGAGTAGTATTAGCAGGTAGTGGGTAAAAATAATCTAGACACAGGAGGGATAGCTTTCTTTTCGGTCTCATCCATGGTCAAGCAATTATTGCCCAAGATGTAATGACTGGTATAATAGGCACTTCAGTAATAGAGCAAATCCAACCGCCGGGTGGGTAGTACTATATAAGTAGTACTAGGTAGTATAAGTACAAAATGTACGCAGTGGACCTCTGAACGTTGTGCTGTAGAGGTGTGCCGTGCCCGCGGTGACAGATTACAGGGGCTTTATTACAGAGCCTTTAGTACCTTGGTAGTGGTACTTGGTAGTCTTTTAGTAGCGAGGGGATCAGCAACGGCTTGCGTACCTCGCCTTGGTTGGGACTGTGGGTGCAACTCCCAAGGAACTTTCTGTTTCCAACCTGTCTTCTTCAAACACATATTGGAATCTTGCAAGCTTCATCTCGTGCCACGCAAAGGTTATCGGCCGCATCAGAAAATCGGGGTCTGAACGGCTGTCATTGGAGGAGCAGAGTATTCGATTTCGGGTCTCGTCACAAGTTCAGGCGCCTTCAGATCTGACCCTGACAGATTACTAGGCGCCGCCAAAAGCGTAACCTCAGCACACTGCATCTCGGGTTTTGCTTATTACAGTTCCAGGTAAGGTAGGAGGAGGTACAGCATGTCAGCACCTCCAGGTAGCATGAAGTAACGGGTACATGGTACTTGCAGCCCGGCACTGCTAATAAATTAGTACCAGATTGAGACGGCGGTAGCAGTTTTAGTTTGGACCTGCCTCTGCGGGCCTGCCTGTGCCCGGCGATGAACCAATCACAGCAGCTGCCATCAGCGAGGCCACCACTCGCAATGGGGCGCTACCATAACTCGCAGGACGAGCTGCACATGGTGGCCGCCGGCAGTAACAGCAGCAGCAGCAGCAACAACAACAACAACGCTACTCGGGTCTCGTCTCGCGATTATCCTCCTCAGATTCGTCTCGACCCATCACACGCCGACACGCTGCTCTCCGGCCACCCCTTGAGCGCCGGCGTCACCGCTGTCCCAAACGTCCTGCAGCCCGGTGGCATGGCCTCGTCGCGGCCCCATCCAATGTCTATGTCGTCTAACAACACTCCGTCCCTGCCCGCCATGCACCCCTCGATGCCGTCTCAGCATGCGCTGCAACCGCAGCCCGCGTCGCAGCAGCACTCTCCGATGCAGGAATACTCGGCCTCGGCCAAGGCCTCGCTCGGCCTCTCCCATGGCTACTCGCGCTCCAGCCCCGCGGCCGGCTACGAAGGTACTTCCTCACCGTATCATGCTTATACCCCGACCACGCCCGGCGGCTCCTCGTCGCAGTTTGTCTCGACCCCCGACGCGACCAAGTATAGCGTCCCCGGCTCGCAGCGCGCCATCTCCAATACGCCCCTGGGCCTGGCCGACATTCGACCCCGCGCAGACTCGAGCATGTCGGACGGCTCCCCAGGCGGCGGCGCAGGCTATGATGCCGTGAACAGCCAGCCCGGTCCCAGCAACTACCTTGCCCCGTGGGCCGTCTACGCTTTTGACTGGTGCAAATGGAGACCTCAAGGCAATGGTGCCGGCAAGATCGCCGTCGGCAGCTATCTCGAGGACGGACACAATTTTGTGCGTTTATCAATGGTCTCGCACGTGGTGGCAGCACCGCGCTGCAATGGAGCTTCACATGCTGACAAAACCAAAATTAGATCCAAATCCTCGACTCTCACATCGTTCCGACCGCCCAAGACGTATATACACCCGGAACCTCGAAATACAGCCTCGAGTTCACAAAGCTTGCGGAGGCGACACACTCATACCCCGTGACCCGGCTGCTGTGGGAGCCGCCGTCATCACAGAAGCAGAACACTGATCTTTTGGCAACATCTGGCGACCATCTTCGACTATGGTCGCTTCCCTCCGAGGCCTCCTCCAACCCTGGCAACAATCTGACCCGCAGCGCCCGTGAGGCTGCTGCCCCCAAACTTACCCCTCTCGCCCTCCTATCAAACTCGAAAACACCCGATCATACCGCACCTCTGACGTCTTTGGACTGGAATACCGTGTCGCCTAGTCTTATCATTACCTCTAGCATTGATACCACCTGTACAATTTGGGACATACCCTCGTTGACGGCCAAGACGCAACTCATTGCCCACGACAAAGAAGTCTATGATGTCAGGTTCTGCGCCAACAGTGTCGACGTCTTTGTGAGTTGCGGCCAAGACGGCAGCGTCCGCATGTTTGATCTCCGTAGCTTGGAGCACTCAACGATCATATACGAGCCTACTGGAAAAGATGATAGACGTAAGTCTCCGCCGGGAGTGAGCTTTAATTTCCCAGACCAACCCTGCTAACAACGACTAGTTGACGGCCCTGGGCGCAACAGCCCTACACAGGCACAGCAAACCATGGCCAACCCGCCTCCGCTGCTCCGCCTGGCTACTTCACCACACGACACGCATCTGCTGGCAACCTTTGCTCAAGACTCCAATATTATTCGCGTTCTTGACGTGCGACAGCCTGGCCAGGCTCTTCTTGAACTTCGAGGCCACACCGGTGCAATCAACTGTCTAGAGTGGTCTCCCTTGCGTCGTGGCATCTTAGCATCTGGTGGCGATGACTGCCAGGTTCTGACATGGGATCTGATCAACTCTGGTTCCTCTATCGGCGGGGTCCCTCCCAACGGCGCCGGTCAGCAAGACAACCAGCGTAGCCCCGTTGCCAGTTGGGAGTGCGAATATGAGGTCGGCAATCTCGGCTGGACACCACAGCTTCCAGGACATGACTGCGGCGAATGGCTCGGAGTCAGTGCAGGAAGAGGCATATGGGGCGCGCGAGTCGATTAGCCGTGTGTATATATCGCGCATGCACAAAGCAGTAAATCTTTGCAAACCTCTCATCTGATATATCCCGAGCGCGCCGCTTCTGCTGCTTGCACAGTCCCGGCAAAGCGCCTGTCGTAGCCATCGTCTCGGCTCTTCTGTTTTTTCCTTGGTTTTCTGTGAGAGATTTGTCCGCCCGCGCCCCGGCGACATGATGCCAGAGGTGATGGTGAATGGCAGGCGAAAGTTCGTGGTTTCGAAGCTTGCGGCGATACATATATGGAGTTGTAGGTTATTGGATTTCAGTAAAAGTAATTAAATAGTGACAATGACAGCACGTCATCTTCGCGTCCGTGAATAAATTATAAACGAGAGACGGTGCCAGTCGCGGCAGGCATCACGACTGCTTTGCCCGAGATCTTTCGGGCCAAAATGTCTTTCAGTGCGCGTGGCACAGATTCCAGACCATTGTAGTAGACGGAGACTGTCGGCTTGATACGTTTGAGTTCCAGCATAGGGTAAAGCTGCTCCCATATCTCCTCCCTTCTCCGCGGATTGTCTCGAAGTGTTTGACCGAAGCGCTAGGCATCCAGATGAGAACAGGGCCAAGAGGAGAGAGATAGACTCGTATGTGCAAACTTACATATCCAATGAGCTCTACTTGCTTAACTAGAACATGGTTCATCGCAATCTTTTCAAACTCGCCAGCCAGCCCCGCGAAGCCGACAATGACTATGCGGCCCTTGGTAGCCGTGCACTTCAAGCTGGGACCGACGAGGCCGACCGGATCGAAGACGACATCGACGCCTCTTCCGTGCGTCAGCTCATTGACCCTCCCCCACCAGTGCCGCCCATCAGAATAGTTGATGCATTCCCCGGCGCCGCCGTGCTCGCGGGCATAGGCGCACTTGGCGTCCGAGCCGGCCGTGCCGATGACGCGGCAGCCCAGCGCGGCGGCGACCTGGCAGGCCATGACGCCGAGGCCGCCCGCCGCGGCGTGCACCAGGACGGTCTCGCCGGCGCGGATGCGGCCCGCGGAGACCAGGGCGTCGTGCGAGACGGGGAGGGTCGCGGCAAGCCCCGCCGCGGCCTCGACGGGCCAGCCGTCCGGCACGAGGTGCAGGGAGGACGCCTGCGCCCGCGGGACGGAGATGATTTCGCTGTAGGCGCCAGCGTGGTCGCCGAATACGGCGTCGCCCCTGCGGAAAGGGGAGTCGGGGGGGCTGGTGATGACGGTGCCGGCGAACTCGAGGCCGAGGACGAAGGGGGGCCGGACATGTCTTGCGTTGTTTTGATGCTTTCCACGCGCCTTATTACGGGACGAGTGTTGTGTCAGCATTGATGCGTGCTCAATCTCTTTTTTTTTTTTTTTTTTTGCAGGCATGG
>JAFEME010000185.1:0-50661 GCA_018831755.1 Niveomyces coronatus | reverse complement strand
TATGGTTTTTTTTTTTTTTTTTTTTTTTTTTTTTTGATTTGGGGCTCCGGCTCGCGAGTATCATCTTGGCTGCCCCGTTGGTTCATTCATAGAAGGATGATGCCACCCAAAGTACTGCATATATACTTATCGTGGATACTTTGCCAGTACATGCTAGGCAGTAACGCATACAGAGTACAGAAAGAAACACTACAGTACTAACCTAGTGGTGATGGATTATAGTTGCACCGCCACATGACTTGGTGCCCCGGATGGTAAAACCACACAAACCACACCAGAGTCACACCAGTCCTACAATATGCTGGCCCGGAGAGACGTTACTCTCGGGAGACGGTAATGGCGAGCGAGTGGTGTGTTTGCCTGGTTTTCCTTCTTTCTTTCTTTCCATCCTTCTGTGACCTGCTCATTGTCAGATCATCATTCCTTCTAAATAATGTGCGGCTCATTGGACAACGGACAGGGGGGGGGGGAGGTAAATGGCCGGCATTACCGAAATGACTGTACTTGCAGCGTAGCTACGTACAAAGCCACTTTGCGTCCTAGTAGAGCAGGAGATGCTGCTGCACAGTACTGACTACTGGTACTCACCTACAGTACCTATAACAACAACTGTTCATTTTGCACCTGGTGTGCAAGTACACCACAGTTCCAACAGTATGTACCTACCTCATCAGCGCAGTCAGTACTTTTCCTGCAGCCACTATAAGATCCCTTGTTATAGAAGGAGTGGAACCGGAGGTCAGGTCCGTCGCTCGCCTAGCACCTGTAAACCTCAGTCAGTGCTTGTAGAGTACCAGGCATCAGGTCAGTCAGTGGTTGACCACAGGAGGATGTCCGCTGTAAAGATGTGGCGCAGGGGTGCCCTCTCCGCATCGTACGGTACTGTAGGTACTGTACTAATGTACTGATGTGCCATGACACTCCTCTGTGCGCCCACAGGAGGGGCCTCTCAAGTACTAACGCTAGGAGCACCGGGCCGCCCGAGGTAGCGTCGTCGGGCGCAACTGATCCAGATGTATCTTTTCCGTGGCTGTACACGCAAACGGCCGCCAATTCATTGCCTTGAGATACATACCTTGATTTGGGCTTTCAGCGCGGCACGCCTCAGATTACAGTACCTTAGTAGTACTACCTACCGTACTAGAGACTTGTATCCAAGCACTTTCCCGCCTGAAAATTTTCCACTGTCTGCTTTCCATGTCCCCCCTCCCACAGACTTGGTAGTACTGCTGTAGGTAAGGTGGTAAAGTTACCTACATTAGTAGTAGGTACTGTACCTCCCCCCCCGCCTCTGCCAAGGCAAAAGTGACAAAGCCCTCCTCACTCTCTTCACACCACCAAAAACTAACCTTTCAAATCTCCCCAAATACACACCCGTGGTCCGTCCGGTGGAAGAAAAAAAAAAGTTACTCCTTCTTCCTTTACCTCCCCCCCCAAAAAAGACCTTATCCCTTACCCTTTCTCATCAGGGCATTGGATTCTTTTTTTGTTTCCTCCTTTTACTGCAGACATTTGCAGCACGCCAGAAACTTGTTGTTTCTCGCCTCTTCTTGCTCCGCACTCGTCGGCAGGGATTTTTTTTTTATTTAAAATCTCCCACTTTCGACGAAGACCTCCTGTCGCTTCTTCGACGATTCGATCAGCTCCGACCAAGAACCAAAAAAAAAAGCTCCCCAAAGTCGACCGTATTTACCCTCGATTAATAATAGAAAGCAGTGTGCTTCGGATATCCTTCTTTTCGATTCACTTGCGACTCCGTCTCTTATTCTCGTCGGTCACTTCTTTTATTAAATTGTCTTTTTGGCCGCACGAACTGGTTTCCTTGTTCGTTTGCCCCTTCGAGACTTTTTTTTTTTTCCTCACATCTTACTTTTTTTTTTTTCCCTCCCCCGGGACGTCGCCACCCGCAACCTCGTAAACCGAGTTGCTAATTTTAACCACGCGCATAACATCGCATCGGCAAATCGTTCTTTTAATCGACTTATGACGTCGTCCTCCTCGAAGCAGACCTTCACGAATACCCCTGCGACTTCTGTACCGTCATACGCCTCTGCGGCTGGCGCGCCAAAGTCTGCTTCCTCCTCGACGCCCCCTGCTGCGTCAGGCCATCCTCATCACCAACACCACCCTTCATCGGTGGCGTCTCTTCCGGCCTCGTCCGTGCAGAATGCGACTGCAGCTGCCTCGTCTTTTTCAGTAAACGACAAGTCAGTTGACGCGCAGTCTCCCGCCGTTGTTCGTGGCTCAACCGCTACCATCAACGGCTCTCGTCACGCCAAGTCTCCCTCGGTAAACATGGCGGCCAATCCTCCGACCGCCGTCGCAAACGGCGGTCCTCCTGCCCTCAGCGCCAAATCCGCCATTCAGTTCGGCTTCGATTCTCCCGCCATGGCTCATAGCACTCCCCAGTCGGGCAATGCTGCTCCCATTCCCATCCCTTCTGGCAACGCCGCTCGTGTTCCTTCGCCCGCCCATTCGCCCTCTCCCATCCCACAGCCCTCGGCCAGTGGTGGCCGTCCACCTGCCATGCAGGCTAGCAGCCAGATGACATTTGGTAGTCTTGGTAGCGATGGCGAGGTTCGTATCTTCCCTTTCCCATGTCATTCCTCTTCCTTCCTTGCAGCATTCATCCACCCTGCTTCGCTCGTCCTGCTGCTTCTAATGCTGATAACCAATCCACACAGCGTCACATGAGACAGGCTTCCATGCCTCACAATCCCAACGCCGTTCCCACCCAGCCCGGTGCACACTTCCGTCGCGAGTCTACTCATTCTCTCCAGGGCGACAACAATCGAGGCAACTTTCAGGGCGGACGCGGCCGTGGCTATAATAACCACCACCACAACAACCACCATCACCATCATCATCACAATAACAACAATTACAACAACCAGATGGGCTACCCTCCCAACAACCAGTTCCGCAACGGTCAGGGCCGTGGCATGCCTGCGTCCTTCCAGCCTCAGGGCCGCGGCATGCCCTACCCAAACTCGCCAGGTCCCAACCGCAGCCCTGCTCCCGTCTCCTCCATGCCCAACACGCCCAACATGCCTCCCGCCAACATGCATCACGGACACATGCAGACGCCGCCTCAGTATCACTACCCGCCGCCCATGGCGCCTCAGCAACAACAAGTACAGTACCCCCCTCCTCGAACGTCCACCAAACCTCACAAGAAACACAATTTGCGCCGTGAGCAAGACAAGGTTCTCTCAGAGGCACCTCGCAAGCCAGACTACGTGACCAGGCACCACGCCGGCTACCTCCATCCGTCAAAGCTCAGTTATCATGCTGGCCTTTCGGATCCGGCGTCAGCATGCGTGCCTGCTCAGGAAGCAAAGTTCATGCCTTGCTTGATCAGCTCTGAAATGCTTCACAAGTCAACCCGCAGTCCTCTGCCCCCCAACCAAGATGTCCCAATCTCCAATCCATTTGATCTCTCTCCCGAAAATGGAGGCTTTGAACGATTGCTAACCATGAAAACCCAGAATTATGGCTATCCGCCCCAGCAGCTCGACCAGTATGGTCGTCCCATGAACATGGCTTACGGTTACAACAACGTTCCTCCTTACATGGGTGGCCCTCCTCAGGGAAACGCTGGCTACTCCCAGCAGTACCCTCCGACCTTCCACCAGCAGCAGAGCGCCAGCATGTCGCGCAGCCCTTCTTCCCAGCCGGAGCGTCCGGCCAGCGCCAGCCAGCCTAATCAGCCCGTTGTCGTCACCTCGGGCCCATCCCAGGGCGGGCTCAACCCCGGAAAGCCAAACACTTTTGTCATGCCTCGCAAGGGCGCTGCTCTTCAGATCAAGAACGCTGCTGGTGAAATCCTCGATGTCTCTTCTCTCAAATCTCCCGCCTCCCCCGCCCCGCAGCACGCTCAGACTCCTCCCATGACCAAGTCCACCCCCACACCTCCTCTGAACAAGCCTAGCACGCCCGCCCACACACGCAGCGACAGCAAGGCCGCCCCGAAGACCGCCAAGGAGATCCAAGAGGAGCTCAAGGAAAAGATCAAGCGCGCCACTCAGCAGTCTTCTGCCCCTGAGGAGGCGCCCGCTGCCGCCAAGGTGGAGGCTTCCTCTAAGCCTGCCGCTGATGCCGCCGCCACTCCCAAACCTGACGCTACTGCCGGCGCCGGCACCGCGGAAAAAGCGGATACCAAGGCCAGCGAGCCCGCCCCCAAGGCGGAAACCGAGGAGGATGAGATGGAGCGCATGATTCGTGAGATGGAGGAAGCCGATGCCAAGCGCGAAAAGGAGGAGGAGGAACATCGGAAACGCAGAGAGGCAGAAAAAGTCGAGGCCAAGAAGAACGAGGAAGTCAACCGCAAGGCCAATGCTGAGGATGCTGACCGCAAGCTCCGCGAGCAGGAGCGCGAGATGGAGCGCTTGGAGGAGGAGCGCGAGCGCAAGCGCAACGAGGCTGAGAGCTCTGGAAAGACTCTGTCTCTTGCCGAGGCTCTCGCGCAGTCCCGTGGCGGCGCCGATGGCGGCGTCGCAGCCATCACCGACAAGCTCGCCGAAACGAAGATTGGTGGTGCCAAGCCACCTGCTGCCGAGGGCAGACCATCTGAAAAGCGCGCCGCCAAGCCTGCTGCTCTTAACCTTGCGCCCCTCAACACAAAGCCTGTCGAGCCCCCCCAGCCTACCCCTGCTATGCAGTCCCTCAAGTCGGCTCGTTTCCTCCAGGTGATGGACCAGGATATCTACCCTGCCGGCATCAAGTCGCCGAATCCTGCCCTCAATGCTGCTGTTGCCAAGAAGGGCAAGACATTCACCTACGACGCTGTGTTTCTGTTGCAGTTCCAAAAGGTCTTCACTGAACAGCCATCCATCGAGTTCCATCAGCAGGTCAAGTCTCTTATTGGTGATGGCGACGGCGGCCGCTCCGCTTCGCGAACCCCGGCCACTAGTAATGCTAGGCAGGGCTCTCGCGGCTCCAGCTTCCCCGGCGGGGCCTTCAATGGCCCTCTCGGCCGCGGTGGTATTGGTGCTGGTGGCTCTCTGCCAAAGCCTGGTATCAATCCTATTGCCTCCTTCCAGCGTCCCGGTGCCCCGTTCCCCGGAAGCGCTGGTATGGCCCGCACCGGCTCACAGCGTGGCGGTGCTGGTCCCAATTCCCCCCGTCAAAGCAGTCGCCAGACTCGCGGCAGCCGCCGTAACGAAGCGCAGGCTGCCAAGACCATGCCGCTCACTGCTGGCCAGGATGTCAAGCCCATTGCCGTTACCGCCACTGGCTGGAAGCCCACCAGCGTCGGCAAGAGTGCCGTTGCCAACGCGGCTGTCACTTCTGGATACCTTGATCCCGAGTTGGTGCAACGAAAGGTCAAGGCTGCTCTCAACAAGATGACCCCCGAGAAGTTTGACAGAATCGCCGACCAGATCTTGGTCATTGCATCGCAGTCCAAGGACGAATCCGATGGTCGTACCCTGCGCCAGGTCATCCAGCTTACATTCGAGAAGGCCACTGATGAGTCGCACTGGGCTTCCATGTACGCCAAGTTTTGCAAGCGAATGCTCGAGACTATGAGCCCCGAGGTCCGTGACGAGAGGATCAAGGACAAGAATGGCAACATTGTCAGCGGCGGCAACCTCTTCCGCAAATATCTCCTGAACAGATGCCAAGAGGACTTTGAGCGCGGTTGGTCGGTCAACATGCCCGAGGCACCCAAAGAAGAGGAAAAGAAGGACGATGCCGAGACCAAGAAGAACGGCGAGGCCGAGCTCATGTCCGACGAGTACTACTTGGCCGCCGCCGCGAAGAGACGCGGCCTTGGTCTTGTGCAGTTCATTGGTGAGCTGTACAAGCTCGGTATGCTTACAGAACGCATCATGCATGAGTGCGTGCACAAGCTTGTCGACTACAAGGGCGTTCCCGACGAGGCAGAGGTCGAATCTCTTTGCAAGCTGTTGCGGACTATTGGTGCTAACCTTGACAATACTGAGAAGGGCCGCCCGATGATGGATGCTTACTTTGCACGCATCCAGGGCATGATTGATCTTCCCGAGCTCCCGAGCCGCATCAAGTTCCTGCTCATGGACGTCGTCGATCTTCGCAAGGCCGGCTGGAGGGGCAAGACTAGTGGCCTCGCAGCCCCCAAGACCCTCGAGGAGATTCGAGCCGAGGCCGAGGCCGCGCAGGCCGCCAAGGCCCAGGAAACCGCCCGGAGCAACCAGCGCGGTGGCGGTCGCCCTCCTGTCGGTCGAGGAGATGCCCGTACTTTCTCTGCTGGCTATAACCAGCAGACCAGCAACCAGGTTGGCATGGACGATCTCAGACGTCTCAAGGGCTCTTCTCTCAACAGAACGGCGAGCCAAACAGTCACGCTCGGCCCCACCTCGATGTTCTCTTCCCGTAGCAATAGCGGTAGACGTATGGGCCCTGGTGGCTCTTTCGGCCGCGCTGGTGAGGATTCCACCATGTCTTCGCGCGCCGGAACACCGCCCACTCGTGAAAACTCAAATGCTTTCAGGTAAGTCGTTTATCATCTGCTGCCTCTTTGCGAGGCCACCCAACAACATTCACCACACCATCATCGTTTGTCGCTGACTCTTTTTCTTTCTCGAAATAGCCTACTTGCCAACATGGACTCGGAGAATCCTGCCTCCCCCCCTTCTGCCGCTGCTTCCCCGGCCCTGTCGAAAGCTGTCCCCGACAGTGACAAGAAAGAGAGCGAATAAATAATGCTGCGTCTTGTTTTTGTTCCTCATTCTCGGTGTCCTGAATTTCGGGTGATAGACTAGGCGGGACTTCCGTCATCTTGATTTATATCGGTTTTATTGTTTTTCTCGCTGGGATCTCCGTTCGTCGTGCCCTAAAAGTTGCGACGCATTTGATCTACGATACCCCTCGCCCAATAGAATATTCGAGCCGAATACGGCGCGCGCCTTCCCGAAGCGACGAAGAAAAGCCAGACGTCACAGTCGGAAGCAGAGAATACTATCAAGAAAAAGTGATGCAGTCCCCGCCGCCGCCTCGTTGAAGACATGATGGAGCTCGCGCCCTCCTGTGCGCACTGGCTATCAACAGGTGGACTTTGCGCCTGTTTTCTTCGAGTGGCCGTCTCGAGATGTGCCGCGCTGTCCCATCGTCAGTCTGTCGTGCCATGTCGGATGACTGTGTCGTGGAGAATAAGGTGCATGATTTGGGAACGGACTGTCCTCTATATCCAGGTATGGCTAGGGCTATGCAATGGGATTATGCATTATGGATATGTCGGCCTCGCGTGATTGGGGGAAAAAGGCTGTAGAGCTGTTTTGGAAGAGGGACACGAAAAGTTTGTCAAGTTCTCAAAAGTCCCTCGTGGGGCATACTGGCTTTTATTTTCCCCGCTGATTTTTTCACTCCCACGCTTCTTCTGAAATTCGAGTTGTTGTATACAGCACCTCAAGAAAAGGTGTTGCTGGTACATTTATGGGAGGATGGCCAGAACGTTTGCTGACAAGAACAACGACGCTCGACACGGACTGGACTGCAGATCTTGGGAGCTCTCTTTCTACTTCCTTTTCTATTCTTCTTTCTTTTTGCCGTTGCTCTTTTTTATTGTACATCATCTAATTGCCTGAGCACTCTCGCTTTGGTTCATTTACGGTGGGAAAGAGAATTAAAATATACCTGTTTAGAAAATGTGCTGCATTCTCGTGAAGACTGTGCGTGTTGTGTGTGGCGGTCCTGGCCGCATCTTCCGTTGGATGATATGGAGATGATAACAGCTTATCACGTCGAGTCTGTAGGTATGAACTTATGTAATGTATGTTGTATCTTTTCCTAGGCCGATACTTCGCTGTAATATACGAGGATGAATGTTCAATGAAACCCTGATACTGTGCAGTATAGAGAAGTCGATATAGAAGACATCGAAACTAGAACGAATCGTTCTGGTTGATATAGAAAAAATTCATATAATTATGTAACCAACATCAGCCATGTTCCAAACATCCCACTCTAACGCCCTTTCAATGATGCCCGTAGCCAAACATGCCAGATAAACAACGTCATAAAAGAAAAAAAACACACCAAGAACTAATATACACCTCTTCTTCTTCTTCTCCTCCTGCTCACGCTGCGAGAAGCTTGTTAAAGCCCAGTCGCGCAAACAGCGAGTCCATCGCCACCCACTGGCGGCCGCACTTGTCGAGGTACCTGTCCACGACGCCCTTGACGGTGCCGAAGCGGACGCGGTTGTGCTCCGCGAGGGCGAGCACCTTCTCGCGGTCCTGGCCGGTCATGCCGGCGGCCTCGTCGGCGGCGCGGGCGCGTGCACGGTCAACGTCCCAGAGGCTCGCAAAGTAGACGAGCTGGTTGTAGATGGCCTTCTCCGAGTACTCGTAGCGCATGCGGCCGAGGCAGTCGCGGGCGAGGCCCTTGGGGCCGAGGCAGCGCGTGCCGTAGACGCTCATCTGGCGGGTGCGGCTGCTGCACTGCGAGTCGTCGCAGACCAGCCAGCCCTCGTAGTAGCGCGACGTCTGGACGCGCACAGCGTGCTCGACCTGCGCGACGACCGAGAGCGTTGGCAGGATGGCGTTGCAGGCGGCGCAGACGACGCCCGAGGCCGACACGCGATCCGGAGCCGATGCGAGGCCCTCAAAGGGTGTCGAGGTCTTGCATTTGCGGCAGCGCAGGGAGAGTCTCGTGCAGTCGGCGAAGCGGACGTGGTCCGGAACCTGGGATTCGAGGGGATGGATTTCCAGGTCGTCGCTTGCGCTGTTCTGCTGCGTTTGCGTCGAGCTGTATCTGCGGATGTCTAACCCGAGCTGCTCTGCGAGCTGTGATGTAGAGGTGCCGACAATGTTGGCGCACAGACGCTCAACGGGGGGGAAAATCTGCTTGCCGAGATACCATTCGACATCGGGGGTCAGGGACGTGTCCGTTTTGAGGTCGCCAGGGGCGCGGGCTCGCTTGGCGGGCGCGTCAGAGCTCTTGCCGTCGCCGGTAATCACGTAGGATACCACGTCGCCCTTGCGGACGGTCTTGCCTCGAGCGATATCACGGAGTGCTACCTGGACCTGGGGCATGGAGTCTGCGTTTGGGTATTCCTTGGGACCCTTGCCGAGCTGAGTGAAGATGATGTACTTGGCAACCGGAATGGTCTGCTCACGCATCTTCGTTGCAATGTCACGCAGATATTCGTGGATGCGTGACACCGCAACCTCGGTGTCTTCGCCAGAGAGAATCTCGTCGAGGAGGTGCTTGGAGATTTCTTTGGATAGACCACAGTACTCACGACGTCTCATGTCTAGACCCTTGATCTCCATCTTCTCAATAAACTTGCCATCCTTCTCTACTAGATTGATAGCGGCGTACTTTTTCTTGGCCTGAAGTAGAATTCGACGAAAGACGTTGTCAATGTCAATCTCGAGAAGTCGGTATTGGTCATTCACAGCTTTTTTGAATTCGTTGCCGACCCGGAACGCGTCTGCAACAGAGTCGACGTTCGCGTTGATCATGACAGAGTCCGTATCACCGTATATGACCTGAAGTGATTTGCTCTCGGCCAGTTCCTTGGTGCTGCGAAGAATCTCGCGGCCCTTGAAAGTAGTCAAGACGGCCAGCGGGCGAGCGTAGAACCTCGACTTTGTATACCCGAGACAGCCGTACATGGAATTAGCTGTGAGTTTGAGCGCAAGCTGCTTGATGTCCCACGTGGCAAGCTGCTCCGGCGTGACATCCTTGTCCTTCATGAGACGCTTGACTTGACGTCTTCGCCCAACCAGTGTCGAGATCAGCTTTGGTAGAATACCTTGATCTTGATCTTTTGGAACCTCTGGCACAGCGTCCTCATCCTCGCTTAGGGCGGTCCGATCAACTGTTGTGAAGCATATGTTGAATTCTTGAATGATGGAGGGATAGAGAGAGTTGAAGTCCATGACTAGCACAAACTTGTCATAGAGTCCCTTTTCAGGCTCAAAGACCAGACCACCCTTGTACTTGTCCTTCTTTTTGCCGTCGCCGGCTGCTTCCTCATTTTCATCCGAAGCTTTTTGGCGACCACGGAAAGTCTGCTTGTCCGGGCAGATGTATTTGTTGCGGTGAAACTCATGAAGAAGAATGTACTCGTTGCGTTCGGCTCGAGTTCCGGTAAGGGTACGCGCCCAGGAATTGCCGGCAAGATTGGTCAGGACCTTGGTCAAAGGAAGCATCTGGACGCTGACCGCAAGAGCAGCAATATAATGCGTGTCAGCTTCCATATGGGTGATGTAGTCCATGAGGCCTTGCTTCTCCTTTGCCCAGCTAGCCAGCGCGACTTCGTTGTCTATGTCACGGCGGCGGTTGTCGCCGCTAAGGTATAGACTGCACATCTCCGTCAGACTCCATGTTTGACACTTGTACATGGCTGATTTTCCTGCCTCGTTGGCCAGATCGCAGAGAAGTCTTCCAGCAATGATCTGGCGCTCAGCAAAGACATTGCCGCCCAATTTACCCAGTGACTGAGGCCATTGTGTCCTGCGGAACCTGCCAAGCCTCGACCATTGGTGAGTCTTCTTCTCCTGCAGGCGATTCAGAAGAACACTGTAATCAACACCTTCAAGCTGATGCCCAAGAATGACATCGGGATCAGCCACGTCGACTTGAGCTAAAAAGAAGCTCAATATATCGGACTCTTGCTTTTTCATGACAATGAGACCCCTGTTGCGCGATTTGACAAGCTGTTCAAAGCCTAGAGGAAAATTTTGACTATGAGGTCGAACGACTGTGAATGTTCTGCAGGGAAGTTTCTCAGCGGGTGTCGTATCGCTTAGCATTACTTTTTCGTAGATTCTTGCACTGATGGCAAGGATTTCTTGCTTGTTCTCCTTGGCATTGAAGGCAGTGCGCAGAGCGACGCTCATGAGGGTCAAAGGGGGAGCATCGAGATTGTCAGACTCGCTCGCGACTGATAGCATGTTGGGATGTTCGGCCAAGACCTCTAGTTTGCAATGTGAGGCGTTCTTGATGGCATTGAAGTCGGCGTCTTCGATCTTGAGCCAGCAGGGGCCCATGATGTTTTTCCAGAGGACAAACTGCTCGAACAAAGCGGTGTTGGACCCAAAGACATGGGAAAAGGTGGCTCCAGTTGTGCTTGCGTCGATTTGCGGCTTGGTGTAGGGATAAAGGAGTTTCATGTATTGTGCCTCCCTGGGTACACCCGGTAGCTCAAAGGCGTATTTTCGTGTGCAAGACTTGATCTTGTACATGCCGACATTCATTTTGGTCATGAGGTCGTCGACTTCGTTGTAGACATCCATCATCTCAACGCTATCGTCGGTTTGTTCGCCATCCTGGAGACGATGCTCGCGCGGCAGGAAAAAGAGTTTTCGCAAGATATTGTCCACCTTGACAAAGCAACTGACGTACTCTCTCGTCTTCTTATTTAGTACCTTGCCAAAAAGACAAAGACTCCCGTTGATTTCCATATAATCTGTCCAGAAGAAGTTGAGACTACCATCCGCCTCGATGGCGTCGTTGTGGTCAATCTTGCCTATGCTCCGCGTTTCAGAAGGGCCATTGACGACATTGAGCCTCTCTGTAAGCTTGTTCCAGGAAGCGGAATCAAGAGCATCATCGGCAGGCTTGACAGGGGAGGAGCTTGCTGGGGACGGGTATGGTGCGTCTTTGCGCAGCTTCTTGACGGGACGGGAGCCGAGGAGATTCACCGATGCCGTTGTGACTGACGCGGCATGAGCGACCTCCATCATTTCTTCGTCATCAGAGGCCCCTTTGACGTCCTGCTTGAGGAGGGCCTTGCGTTGCGCGACCCGGGCTGCTGGGGACGAAGGAGCGGGATCGCTCATGGGCACGTCAGTAGCGGGTAGCGGATCCTCATCAAGTGGCAGCATGTATCCATCATCGTCGCTAGGTGGCATTGCTGGTGGCGACGATAACCGACTGTCGAAGCGCTTTTGCTTTTTCCCCAGAGGCTCTCGGGCAGGCGAGGGCGCTCTGAATTTGCGACGACCGCCTGACCGTTCTTGCTTGGAGATGCGCGGGACAGGTGCAGGAATATTGCTGTCTACCTCGCCGAGAAGATTTGTCATGAAGTCCTCGTCTTCTTCTGTCTTGATGATCTACAAATAGCGCGCAGGGTTAGCTCCAGATCGAGTATGGGAAGACAGAGATGAGAGCGTGAAAAAAGCTCACTTTTGGGTTTTGCTGAGATTTTGCCGCAGTCTTCGTGAAGTATTCGCTTATATTTCGGTCATTGGCATCTCGTTTGGCCTGCTCTGCTTCACGATTGGCCTTTTCTGCATATTGTTAGCCCCCTCGAGACACTGCCCAACATGACTGTTGGCTTACTGGCTTTGTTCGGGCGACCGCGCGTGGGAAGATCCTCCAAGTCACTCTCGGATTCGTACTGTTGGACGCGATCCCAGTCCTCCCTGCCGTCGTCGGCATAGCCCTCGCCATTATCGTCGACGACGAAATCATCTTGATCTTGACGACGGCGAACAATCTTCTTATATCCATCTTCGTCCACCTCATCATAGAGGGAAGTGGCATCCTCCACTTGGTAACTGTCGAATGCCTTTTTACCGGCCTTGCGCAGGGCCCTGAGCTCGGCAAGCTTGGCCCTGTGGTTGACCTTGGACATGATGGCCTGTCGTGGATGAGATGGCGTTGGAGCCAAGGTTAGATAGCATGAAACGGAGCGACAGCAAGCTGATTTGGCACCGAGGCGTAGAGCTCTCGGACTGTCGAACTAAAATGCACAAAGTCTGTATGTCCGTACAGGAGGGGATGGGGGGGGCAGGCGGCTGTTTGAGGGCGTCACAGAGTGCGTTGTGGGCTGCGGGCAAGTAGAGGCACCACAAATGCCAATGGGCACTTCAGGGAGCGCGTAGTCTTTTTCAGGACGCGTCGTACTTTAATGTACAACACGCGTGGATTGGGACGCGCCGACGCCACACTTCCAACTAATGCTAATACTGTACGTACAAAAGTAGTGTCTCCCGCTTCCTAGCCACCGCCACTTTATACACTAACCAGATATGTATTGGCCTACACGTAAGCCGTGACTGCCCGATTGGGAAGCACATCCATCTATCTAATCGCCATTACAAACTCGACATCACTGCTGCTGAAAAGTACTGAGACATCACCAGCCTGCTTCCTGCTCGCCTTTTCTGGTACTTGCCGCTGCCGAGGTCTTCCTAGTCGTGGTTGCTGCTATATCTAAACTCGCTCACTACGACTTCCGATAGTCTTGCTGCTTTGGCAACCGCCGTCACGCCTCGACTGTGACTGTGACTGTATGAATGCTCCTATCTTTGTTCTCCCCCTTGGCCACAACCAGTAGCTTGCTCCCAGGTTTACTGACAAGCATTCCCCCTCTTCAAGTCTGCCTCTTTCCAAATATCTCAGTTCTTCATACATATCCCGGCGGAATGTCTTTTTTTCTCAAGAAACGAGACAAAAACGACGTCTCGAATCAGAAAGACATTGCTCGGTCGGCTCTCGCAGAGCCCGCCCCTCGAACAACCAGCTAGCGGCTGTGGAGATCTCGTCAACGTCCTTCTTCTTCGACGGGTTGCTTAGGCCCTGCACGGTCTGCAAACGATGGCAAAAAGTGGTTTCGCAGCTTGCACTCTTCCCACGCCGATGCCGTCCACCGCTCGAGCCAAGATGATGACTCACTAAAGTGTGGTCACGACGGTGTCGTGGAGCTCAGCTTGTCAGATGATGCTTGCCCGGGTGAGTAGTCAATTTCTAGCCTCTACACCATTGACTCTTTTCTGACCCTTATTCCCAGTCCCTTCCCGCCAGTTTAGACGCAGAAAAAGTCTGGGGGAACTTGTCCAGGGAATCAAAATGAAATACTCGAGAGAGAGGATGATTCGAGACGCAGACGCTGAATCCCGCTGCCTCGACCTCACTGACACTGATGCCTCTGCGGCAGCCTCTCCTGCAACTCAGCCTGTTCTCATCCTTAAAGTGCCTCAAAACCGATACTCTCTCCCCGTTCCAGTTCCGGAGCGGTCAGCATCCATTGCTTACGATGGTCTGGCTGCTTCTTCCCGTCCGTCATCAGGTCCGCCTCAACTGGATCTACTGGCAGAAATAAGTGATGATCAGGACGCTCTAAAGAGGTCATCGACATTCCGTGACGGCTTTGAGAAGGCCGTCGACGATATTAATAACAAGTATGAAGCCCCGACCAAAACATACGTTTGCTCGACCTCTCCAACAAGCTCGCTAGCAATCCGAAATAAAACTGCGTTCAGGGCACGCTGTCTGGTTCCAATCTACGCAGATCCACCTGGTGTCCGCCCAGTCATTGGTGATCTGTGGACTACTTTGAAATCCCACATTGATCCGCAGCCAAGGACGACTGGGAAGCCCATTCAGGTGTCGGGGCGATCTACACAATTGTCCCCTTTTCATGACTCTCATCAAGTAGACGAGAATTGTTGTCCGATGGAGTATGATAGCGTCCCAGCCGCAACTCCTAACAACACAGCATCAGATCGGGATTCCATCCCCATGTGTCAAGATACAGACAGCACGGACAGTGTCTCTGATCCCAAAGGGGGGGCCATGGATGGTGAGGACGAAACAAAGCAGCGGGCCACGCTGCTTACTAACGGCGTCGATCTTGAAGACATTTGCACCCAGAGTGGATGTGGTGACGATGAGGACGAAGACAGTAGCGACAGCTCTAGCGACAGTGACGATGATGAGGGTAGTGTACTAGTCAGTGATGCGGCCAATGAGCCGAAGTGCTTGCAGGGCGTTGACGACCAGCCCGACTTGCCGGGTAAGTACGTGGCTGACGAGCCAGAAGGCTGTCTCGATAAGTCGGCTGCAAGTGAAGCGGCCGAGGTTGATGACGATGCAAATGGATCTGGCCGGTGCAGAAACTCCTCGGCCCCTTCTGTTGCTGCTCTTGTGAATAAATTCCGACGAATGGAAAGGAGCCCCGTCGCCTCTCAGCCAAGGGACTGCAGTCCGGACCAGGATGAGACGTCTGTGGAGTCTAATTCGAGATTTATCCAGTCTTATCGTCAGCGCTCCGAGGAAAGTGATAATGAAGACAGCTTGCTATCCACCTCGACTATCGAGAATCCCGGCAGCATGAGAAACACCCTTGCAGTATACTGATGTCCAATAGTCAGAACTGATGTGTCGATCCATGGGTAGATGGGATTGTTTTGCTCGCTGTGTCGGCGATGGGGCATATACTGAGCCGTGACGTGATCGCAGGGCTCTCAATCGTTTTGTGGCGATGTACACGTTGTGACGAGATGGATAATTCTATTCTTAGATGAACTTTGTAGAGATAACATTACTTGAGGTAATGAAGAGATAGCAATGAATTCGTATGCACAAGTCTATATATTGAACCGCCGTTTTATGGATTTCATCTCTCGCTCGGAAGAATAATCTGGGAAAAAAAAAAAAAAAGAGGTAGTGATTATACAGGTTGTACATGAAACTGAACGAGGGAAGCCTAGCCTAGTCCCGAGATGATTGAGTTGGTATTCTGCGTTTCTTTTCCAGCAGAGTGGCCCATGTGGAAGGGGCATTTGCGTGCTTGGAGTAAGAGTTTGGCCGCTGGACGTGTGCCGCCGGAACCTGCTCTTTGGCGGCATCGACGGCAGACCCCCCGGGCTCGCTTCTTCCCACCGGAATTCTCCAGGATACCTCAGACACCTCCTTTTGCCGGGCGCCACCGGCAGCTCTGCGCTCCCGCGGGTGGCCTTGACCACGAGAAGGCGACTCTCTGTCAGTCTTCCAGACGAAATCGCGGCCCTGGCGCGGATGAGCCGCCCTGCGCGGCCTGAGCACGTTGTCGTCCTCCACGAGCTCCGGCATCTCCATGGGCGTCACCGACGCGCCGCTACGCTCATCCTCCTCGTCTCCGGTCTCGGCCTCCCCTTGGCGCGCGGCGGTAGCCTTCTTGTTGAGGCGGGGCTCGCGGATCTCGCGGTCGGCGAAGAAGGCCTGGACACCGCGGTTGATCTTGGCCGCAGCGATGATCATGTCGCGCTGGCTCCCGCCGTCGGGGGGCAGCATCTTCTCCTCGATGACCTTGGAGAAGCAGCTGACCATGAGGCGGCCGAGGGCGATGACCTCCTTCTGGTTTGTGTAGAGGATGCCCGCGGCGCGCTTGTTGGCGTCGGTGGGGGAGCGCGCGGCGGCGGCGACGGTGGCGGCGACGGCGTCACTTTTGAAGAAGCGGTTGTATAGCGCAATGTAGTGGTCCCAGATCTCGGCGAGGGCGGCGGTGATCTGCAGGCCGTAGGCGGACTTGTCCCAGGGACCGTCGTCCTTGCGGAAGGCGGCGTGGCTGACGAGGGCGACGCGCAGGTAGAGGCGCATGGTGTACATGTCGGGCGGGGCGGGGGCGAGGTGCGCGACCATGGTGTTGAGGATGCGGGTGGCGTTGGGCATGGCGTGCTGGTTCATGTTATCGCGGACGCAGGCCTCCATGGCGATGCCGAAGGAGCGCGGCTGGACGTCGACGGCGCCGGGCGGGGGGAGCGCGGCGACGAACTTGGCGGCCTGGGTGCTCGACTTGGACTGCTTGAGCATGCCCAGCATGCGCAGCCAGTTGTCGTTGTCCGGGGCGATGTGGTGGTCGTTGACGAGGAGATGCCAGTACGAGGCGGCGGGGCCGGTGGTTCTGGCGCCGAGGAGGGTGGTGAGGATGAGGCCGAGGGTGTTTTGGGTGGGCGTGATGACGTTGCCGTTCTTGCGCTTTGGGGGGCCGACGATGACGGCGCTGGGTGCCGGTGAAGCTTGGGTGGCTAGCGAGGGCGGCTGTTCTGATGTCGTTGGAGTAGCTGCTGGTATCGATGCAGGTGCTGATGTCGGGGACGGTGATGACTCTGCCGGCGACGTCGACGGCAACGACTGCATGCTTTCTGTCGGCTTGGTGACAAGATTCGGAATGCCCATGGTCTGCTGCACCAGGTCGAGAACTTCCAACTTTTCCTTGCGCTCCTTGGAAAGCAGTAGTAGACGGCCCATGCTGCAGACGAGCTGCTCGTCAATGACGAGCTTGCCAGACTGCCACTTCTGCATGACCTCGAGCCATATATTCTTGGCGCGGTTGACCATTGTCCGCGTGTTCTGTTCCCGTATCTCCTTGTCTAGGTCCTTGTACTCTCGCCAGACGTACTGGCGCACGCCGTTGAAGATGACCGAGTACGTGGCGGCGGTCGGGGCCAGGCCGAGGTCCTCAAAGTCGGCGGCGACGATGAAGAGCTGATCAATGTCGAGGGCGCGGCTGCAGACGCTGAGAACGGCGTTGAGGTGGACGGTATTGGGCTGGATGCGGCGGTCGTTCTTCATCTGGGTGAAGAGCTTCATGGCGTCGACGACGGCATTTTTCGGGTGCTCCGAGTTGGCGAGGCCGCGGAAGATGATGGTGAAGGTCTGCGCGTTGGGAAGCTGCGCTCGCTTCTTCATCTGCACGCGCAAAACGCCAGGAGAAATATGAGATTAGCCACATGTCGGCACAATAGAAGTTGGCTGTCCGGGCCAGAGCATCTCTTACGTTGTTAAAGGTGGTCATGGCCAGGCGGAGCTTCTGCTTCTTGAGCAGGTGATCGATGAGGTGGTTCCACGACACCGTCGCCTCCATCTTCTTGCTGGCGAGCTCCACCATCATGAGCGCGTCGTCGAAGCGGTCCTTGGTCAGGAGGTTCCGGACCTCGTTGCCAAGGAGCCACGGGTCGTCGATATGGTCGAGCTGCTTCAGGAGGTTCCTGGCCGTGCGCTCCGCCGGCACCCTGTCGTCCCTGCGGTAGGCGGTCGTGCCGGACGCAGCCGAGTACGCATGGCGCCGACCTGCGACGAGGCTCGCCGGCTGTATGTACCGCAATGCTCGGACGGTGGTGGCCGTGGGCAGAGTTCGACGCAGGCAAACGGCGGCGCCGAGCAGACCACGAGACATTGGCGGCGTCCCCTGTGCCCGTGGCGGGAGCTTGGATTTTCTTTTCTCAAACGAGTGTCGAGTTTCTATGCAAGTTTTGAGGAATGTGAAATATCATGAGCCTGAAAACGATGGCGAGTGGTTAAATGGAAAGAGTCCTACTCTCCGTCAACAAGAACCCTGGACTTATTTTTTCTTTGGCCTCCTCTACCTCTTCCGCTGTCCGCGGCCGATATAGCGATAAGATAAGGCTGTGTGATGGAACGCGTTCCTCCAAGCCTCCAACCGCCCATCTTTTATCGAGTCGTACACTCTAGTCATTACTTATTTTGCTGCCCTTTTAAATCACTGCCATTCACGACGCACAATCGAACACTGCCTCTTCTCCTATCAAGATCCCCCTTCCGACCGCGATTCTCACCCCTCGAAATTCTTGCTTTGCTGTTAGCTTCCTCGCTTCTACAATGGCTCCCGCTGCCAACGGGTTCGACAAGATTATCCAAGATGGTATCTACACCCAAAATACTTATGTACTCGCGGCTATAGAAAGCAGAGCATCGCTAACCCTTTCCGTCCGCGATCCATGGTATAGGCCGCGAACGCAAGAGAAACGAGGCCCTTGCCAGCAGAATCTTTTCCAGAGATCGCCGCCAGAGTGCACCCTCAAAGCTAAAGGCCGGTGCTGGCCCCTCGCTCGCCAGTCGCGTCGGTGTTCGCAAGGTAGGAGAGCTCTCCCTCCGCACTCGGCTCTGGAGAGTATGTAACACGGCAAGGTCTTTACTCACCTTCTTTCTCTCTTTCTTTCTCGAACAAACTAGATCCCTCAGCGCGCCATCACCTCTGGCCGCCGTGCCAGCGTCCCCAGCGGCAATGTCAACGGCGAGTGGACGCACGATCTGCACGACACGGTCAACGGCTCGACGAGACACCACCACCACCATCATCCAATGGCCTCCGCCTCCTCGTCGCTAGGCGCCCGTGTCACGCTGCCCGGCCAGGCCGCCGCCCCTCCTCTGTCCAACAGCGGCAGGAGAGCGGCTGCGCGCAGGGCCAGGCTGGTGGGCGCCGCCGCCGACGTTATGGACATCGATGACGGCGGCGGCGCTGGCGGCGTCGTCAACAATAACAATAACAATAAGCACGCTGCCGTACTGCGTAACCAGGTCAACGTGCTACCGCCGCCACCGTCCACGGGCATCTCCATCCGAGGGCTCGCCGGGCCCTATACTATCATGGGCCAGAACTTCGCGCCGGGCACCACGCCGGCGGACGTCGAGAGCGCCATGACCCCGATTGGCGGCGAGATGCTCGGGTGTCGCATCATCAAGACGCAGCCGTTTCTCATGATGGAAATGGTCTTTGCGTCCAGGGAGGGCGCTGAGCGTGTCATTGCGACGTTTAATGATAAGACGGCAAGTCTTTTCCCTTCTTTCTCTCCCCTTCACTTTGTTTTCACGCATGCACACTTGAGATGAAGACTTCACCCGTGCTAATTCATCAGTCCAACTACAGGCCGACGGACGCATCCTCAAGGTCTACCCCAAGATTGGGAGCGGCACCAGCCAACAGTACGCCAATACCCCCACGGGACCGAAATCCTCTGGGCAGTCTCAAAACCATAGACAGCACCAGCAACCGCAGCAGCAGCAACGTGGCAGCGAAATCCTGAGCAGAGGCTTCAACGGCCCCGACCTCTTTGCCGATGCCGGTAACACGCGTAGCAATGGCCCTGGCGGCCCTGCTCGAGCCGGACGTCGTGTTGGAGGTGGACGGCACTGATGGACTTGCCCTTTTATTTTCGCTTCTTTTCCCCTTCTTCCATCTTCTCCTTCTCGTGACGTCTTCAACAGAGACGCTCTTGTGCCCCTACATCAGCTAACCACTGTCAGAAACCCTTTCACTTGCCGATGAATGATTTTTTTTTTTGCGGCTCATGCAAAACATAACACGATTTGGAAAAAAAAAAAAACACCAGCAAAGTAAGGAAATGAAAGAGAGAAACAAGGACCTGCTTCTGCGAACACACAGCCCATTAGTTTCGAGAGGGAGAGGTTTTTGCGACTTTCTTCCCGACTTGTATATATATATATTATTATGCCGTCTAGCTTGGGGTTGTTTTCCACGGTCCCATGTTCTTTTTATTCCTTGAGTTGACCTTTTTCAACATTCACGTACGTCGGCGTCAGAGCAATAAGGAAAGTTAGCAAATGAGTGCTGGAAAGCCGAGACATAGACGTAGATGTTTTCGAAATCTCAACAAGCGAATGTAACGACGACCCTTTATTAGATGTGAACTACGAATACAAAAGATTCCGCGCTTGGAGAAAAAAAAAGTCTCATTCCAGCATCTTTATTCTCTACTCATTGCTACAAAAGCATGCTACACGCTATGAGAGCATTTCATCGACACGTCCCTCTTGTCTTGCCCGATAAGAGTACAAACCAGAATCATAAGAAAAAAAGAAAAAAAGAGAAGGAGCGAGATAAGACAACTTTCGTTTGATTCGACGTAATAGAAGGAAAAGACAAAAAGGACAAAGGTATTCGTTTCCCACCCATGCGCGTTTCTTTCCGTGAACCTCCAAAGCCCAAACCTCCGGCCAAACCTCCCACTGATAGAAAGAACAATCGCATACTCTCACTCTACCATATTCATTTGCACCGCGCACTCACTCCACACCCGACGATTCAAAGTTGTGACAAGAAGCGCTCCAACCCTTTCCCAGCATCACATGCCCGAGCTCGCTCAAAAGGTGCGCAGCACAGTCTCTTTCGGAATTTGAGGTAATCCCTCTCGACTCGGGTTCATGAGCGTACTTTGGAATCGGTGAGACATGTGTCACTGTACACTTCTAGCGTTGGAATACATGAAGCGTGGTCATGGTAGCCAAACGCCCGGTATAGACTGTGCGGGTAGGCTCAGGTGGGAGGACTCGACTCGATAGCACCACGCGAGGCCCTAAGAACGTGCTCACCACGGCATCAAAAGTTTGTGAACGGGCCATCAGATATGCGACGTCATTGAGGTTGCCCTCATGTCCGACAAAATTACGCCTTACTCTGCTTCGCAGATTCTTCGGCTCTTCTTTTTAATGCCATGGATTTTGACCTCCCGTGTAGCCTTCTTCCAGCGTGCGCTCCTCTAGGTTTCGGATAAAGTCGCGATTACTGCGGCCTTGTTGAGCACGGCTGCCACGACGACCTGCACGGGACGAGGTATCAGCCCCCGTCATCATTTCTCCCGTGGGAGGGTAGTAGGCCGGACTTGGCTGTAGCCGGATGGGCTGGGTAGGATCGAGATGGCTGGCAACGCGCTGAATGGCGGCCGGGATTCCGCTCTGCTGCTGCTCCATCGTCGACGCTCGCTGTCTATTCGTCCGCATACTTCCTTGAGGATACATGTTTTGCTGGGGAACATTCCCATAGGGTCCTGGAGCCAGCTGCTGCGGCTGGGGCGGTTGTTGAATGACCATTGGATTGTACTGGGAGCCCTGTGGAGCATACGATGGAGCCACATTTGCGTGTCCAGCCGGGCCCGGCGCATACAAGGCGCTGTTGCCGTACATGGGCGCCTGTGGGGGATGCCCGGATTGGCCATAGTTGCCAGGAGGCATGTTGGCATAGGCGGATCCTTGAGCAGCCGAGTTTGCCTGTGCTTGAGCCACTTGGGCCCTCTGCTTGCTGAGCGCCTCCGCTTGCTGTTGCTGATGTGTCCCGGGCGCCGGCGATCGGTTCAAAGAGCTAGACTTGAGGTTCATCGGCGGAACAAATGGCCCCGTGAACTTTTGTTGCGTGATAAAAGGGTGCAGCTTCGCCTGCTGTGGCGACCAGCGTTCTAGAGGATTGATGCTGAGCAGGCCTCGGACGAAATCGATAAAGGCAATCCGGTTATTCATTTCTGCACCTCATATTAGCTTTCAACCATTCGCAGCGGTGGACGCCTACTCACCTCGATCGATTTCACCCGGTTTCATGTTCTTTCTCGGCATCGGATACGATTTGATGATTTCGGGCAGGGTGCTGGCTTGAAAGTATTTCTTGCTCGGCTGCTCTTTGGTATTTCGTTCGCGAGAATACTGCTCCATGCTCTTGAGCTGGTAGGTTCGACGTCCGAACTCGTCCTGGCGCTTCTCGAAGAAGTCGCCAGCCTGCTTGCCCATTTCCATCATCCAGCTGGGAGGATTGCCCAGCATTTCGACAATGCGGGATACTTGGTTGTATTCGGACGAGCCCGGAAACAAAGGAAGACCCAAGAACAATTCGACGAGGATACAGCCCAATGACCAAATGTCGATGGCCGAAGAGTACGGCAGGCCCAAGAGCACTTCTGGACATCGATAAAACCTCGACTGGATATATGTGTAGACTGTTTGTCTTTCGTCGCACGCGGAGCCGAAATCGATAATCTTGATGATCGGGCTTTCCAGATTTTTGAGCAAGATGTTTTCAGGTTTCAGATCGCAGTGTATGAGTCGAGCCTTGTTCAGCAGAGCTAGGCCATTGAGTAGTTGTTGGGCAAACACTCTAACCAGTGTGGTGCTGAGACCGCGGAACTGATTCTGCTTGATGAGCTCGTAGAGATTCACGCTCAGGAGCTCGAAGACGAGACAAAGATGCTGACGGTGGATAAACGTATCTTTGAGTCGTAAAAGATGATGATCGTCGTTCTTGTCTAGCTTAGTGTTGAGCTATACAGAGAGTTAGTCTCCGAGGGCGGGTAGTGAGCGCGTTAATGAGCAAATACCAGATCGAGAACAGAGACTTCCATCATGCTCTGGTTAAAGTAGGCAGTCCTATTCTTGATGACCTTTACAGCCACAACTTCTTGTGTCTTGAGGTTCTGGCACTTGACAACCTGTCCGAACGTTCCCTGGCCGAGGACATCGAGAATCAAGTAGCGATTTCTGGTTTGGTTTAGTAGTGGCCATAGGAGACGGAGGGAAGGACAAGGCACTGGCACGTACTTGTGACCGGCTTCTTCTGAGCCGAGAATGTCATTGACGTACAGAATGTAGTCACTGTCTTCATTGTCGTAGCCATCATTCTTAAGCCCCTTGCTAGGCTTCGTCAAGACTCGGCGAGGGTTGCGAGATGTCTCGTACTTGAAGCTAGGGTTACAGATGCGGTACGTTGCAGGTAGGTGCGCGGTGAGAGCTTGCAGAGGCTTTCAAGAGGGGAAGAGTTAGCCCGGCTTAGCAACGCTGTGGTCCGTGACGGAATTGGCAATGGAGAGGTTAGGCTTACACTGATGAAGCCGCCTTCAGGGTTTGCTCGTCGAAAGGGCGGCTGACGATTGTTTTTGGGCTGCAGATCCGAGACTGCGCGCAGCTTATGAAACTGAGGCACACGCTTGACGACCGGAGCGTTGGGGCGCTGTGGCGACTTGGAATGGCCAAAAGAGCCATCTAGGTGCGCAACAGTCGCGGAAGCGTAGCCGCTGCCATCACCGCCACCGCTGCCGCCGGCACCCGCGCCACCAGAGGCATACGGAGACATGGGAGGCAGCTGGGTGTTTTGCTGTCTTCCCGCGTAGTAGGGGCTCTGAGGATATTCCCCCGCACCGGCGGGAGATTGCGTCTGCGACGGCGGGCCGGCAAACTGGCTCTGCTTATTGGCGCCGTAGGGCGAGGCCGGCGAGAGGGCTTCCATCGGAGAGTATCGCTGGGCGGCGGAAGAGAGCTGGTCGTGGGGCGAGTGAAGGCCGGCGGGACGGCTGCCAGACATGTGCGGCTGGTGATGCGGTCTCATGGCGTACTTGATGCCGGCGTGCGAGTCGAGGGCGTCGCGCATGGCAACGTCACCGTTTCCGTCGCGGGGCTGAGCAACGGGCAGCATGGGGGACACGACAGGGTTCCCGTGGTGCATGGCAGGAGCAGCAGCAATGGGAGGAGCAGAAGCGGGAGCAGCGACGGCAGAGGAGGCGGCGGCGGCGGCGGTGGGGGGCGCGGCGTGGTGGTACTGATCGTATGCGTAGGCGGCCGGGGCGGGGTGATGTTGCTGCTGCTGCTGCTGCTGCTGCTGCTGATGATGATGATGATGCGGGTGCGAGTGCGGGTGCGGGTGTTGCTGAAGCTGCTGCTGCTGCTGATGCTGATGCGGGTGCGGGTGCGGGTGCTGAGCAGCAGAAGGCGGAGACATGTGCTGGGCGGCGGCACCGTTCTGACGACGCGAGGCAGCAGCAGCCGCGGCCGGGTCGTGATATTGCTGCCAGTTGGGATCCATTGCTCAGGGTCGGGTGTCAATGACCGGCGACGAGGAGGAATGGGCGGCGAGCTGCGTCTGTCGATACAGCATTCGCGGGTCGTTTTTTTTTTTTTTTCTTTTGGCCGCAATGATCGTGATGACGGTTTGTATGCGGTGGAGGAAGCTGGCTGAGCAGGTGGCCCGGGTGGATGGTGGTTGGGCGGGCCCTGGAGAAGGTGGTTCAACCAGTCACTTAGCACTTGCCTACAGTACTACCTCTAACCAGATGCCAAACAGCATGCGACTCCGCTACGACGGGCAGATGTGCTTAGTAGATACAGGCAGGTACTACTAGTGCAGTAGGTTGTATGTACAGTACACGTTACTAACTGAGGGACAGGCTAAAATAAAGGCCCAGGCTCCCAAAAGGAAAAAGTCGAAGCTACATGTGCCGGATCCGAGCAAGGGTCAGACGGGCGACTTGCCTGGACACATACATGTTTATATACGCTTATGCACATATCAGGTATTTGCCCAGCTGCTGCGGTCATTACTACTAATGTAGAATGTCAAATGATGGGTGAGATCCAATTGCCCGCGAAATAGGTTCGAGGCTGGTAGCATGCACATCAGCCTCTCTATAGCTTCTCATATGTCTCGATTATCCGGTACTTATCATTGTAGCGAATAATCGGCTTCATGGCAATCTTTCTAATACTTACTAGTAGTAATAATCTTAAAGAAGAGCCACTTCCACCTTACAATCTTTTTGCTTTTAAGCTTTTTTATGCGCATCTAGGATACATGCCCTGTTGCTACGGCAGTGGTAGCTTGGTGGTGGTATCATTGGGAGTCAGGGTATGTACTGAACATGCAGACAGTACATGGATTTGAGGTACTATCTACAGGTTGTAGAGATTACTCACTCACATACCGTAGCGAGTCGCTGTATCTATATCTGGCACTTTTTATCATAAAACAGTCTGGTATCATAGGCCTCACAGCTTTGTAGCCTGGAAACTTCTAGCATGAAACTTGCGCAACAAGTACAAAATTACAAGTGCCATTGTTTCAGGCATGGCAAAATGGTAATTCATAGACAGGTTCAGACATCGCCTACTGCTGTCTTTTTGGCAATGGCCGCGGCGTCACAGTACATATAAAGGTACAGTACTGCTACCTACTACTACTATGAATACTACTACATACCTACTAACTACTACTACCACAGTACCATGCCATTCAGTACCTACTAATAACGAGCTACGGCAGCCGCTGTGCCACCTGTTGCCCCAACCCCCCGTCAACCACCCCTCCTGCCACTGCGCCTTGTTCCCAGCTTTCTCCCCTGCTGACGTCGTCTCTCCCCGACACTACCTCCTCGTCAACACTCGGCTGCTGACGACACAATCGCATCTATGCCTTCTCGTCGCACAGAATAGCAAGCACTGGCACTCGAGGGGCGAAAGAGAAAACGAGTGCCTGATCCTTGTTGAGAAGGCCCCACCGTCCTCGCACAGTCATGAATCAAATCAACCACTCCGTCCCCCAGCCATTGACATGATGGATGGCCTGCCTCGAGCATCACACCTCTTGCCGGGCCTCCCCGCAGAACCTAGGACGATCCCTGGACAACTTTTCGACGGGCAAAAAAAAAAAGAGGAAGCGGCCGTCACCATACGGGTCAGGCTTGTCGTGTTGCTCTCGCCAACCCGATGTTCGCTCTTGGCGTAGCAAATGGGGACGACGGCCCGACTGCTCCCTTGCTCAGCCGATCCTAGATAGTAATTTGATCTGTCCGCTAAATCAAAAACCATGGCATTTCTACATTTGCGTCTCTGTAGCCTGAAAAAAAACTTGCACGCAAACAGCTATCGACGTGTGCCTACGCGAAAATCAATTCGTGCAATGTGAGCGCCAACCATGTGGTCCAACCAGTCAGGTCAGGCCAACACAAACTTGGCGATGTGGCACTCAAACCTGCAGCCAGACGAACACATTCAACACGCGTACTGGGTCACGCCGGGTGAAGACATATCTTATTGCAACACACCCTATGTGTAGATGAATTGATAGCATTTATAGCCTAGCAAAGGTGTTTCTTCGACAACACAATGTGCCGCGCCGTCTTCCCAATTTGGCAGTCACTCCAAGCCAATCGTCCTAAAATGTTGCTCTGGTTATTTCATTAATCATCACTGCCCATCAACCACCACCAGCAACGCTATTCTCTTCAGCGCAATTCACTTTAGCCCGCTTTGGTGTGAGTCCGATTCGACATGCAAATTTTCGTAAAGGGAGGGGGGTATCCAGGAAGGCCGTCAAAAAAAAACATGTTGCGAAATGGAAAGCGAGTCAACTTTTCGCTCCAGCCTATCATTGCTGCTGTTCAGACAAATAAACAAGTTTGAGGCCCAGGAATTCGCACCAGACATGGCGCTGCGTCTGCAGGGACATCGAAATGGAAAAGACGAGGAGGGCAAATGATATAACAATGAAACCATGACACACAAGACTTCAAAGAGATGAGACACGGCAAAGAAACTAGGATCTGAGAAATCATTTAAAGAAAAAGACAGACGAATAGAGCACTTGACGGTGTGGGGTTCATTGCAGAACCCCAACGCGAAATCAACAGCATTGCAATAGAAAGAATGACAAAATGACCAAGAAAAGGACACAAAAGCAGTCCAGACGGAAACAGGAACAATCGAGCCGCTCAAGGATACAAATGCCGAAACTGTGGAATGCGAGCGGCCAAGTCCAGAACGTGTCGGATGTGGGCTACTTGATGCCTCAACCCTCTTGTGTGATACCATCCTTCTTTGCGTTCATTTCAAGATTGGTAACCAGAAAACTGGCCATTATTGAAGTTTTGCCCGTGACCAGCCTGGTTCCATTGGCCTCCATTGTGACCATGCTGCCCGCGGCCGTAGCCGCCCGTGTTCTGTGGGGGACCATTGTAACCCATCGGAGAGCCGGCAAAGCCGCCGGGGGAGTTTGTTTGGGCAGCCGCATAGTTACCTGGCTGACCGCCGTACTGACCTGGCAAGAGTATCAGTGATGATGCGGTAAGCAATAGATCGGGATAAGCTAGAAGACTCACCACCATACTGCGGATAGTATGAACCCTGAAAGCCTTGCCCTTGGGCACTCTGAGGACTGTATGACTGAGTATGGTCGAAGCCCTGGTTGGGTGTCTTGTCCTTGCCCCACTACAAGCAAGTGTTAGCGAGGAGATTCGGTCGGATTATTCAATGGCCTGCGTCGGCAGAAGCTTACGCTGCACTTGAGTGGTCGTCCGTTGACGTTGTAGCTGTTCATTTGGCATATGGCCATGGCCGCATTTTCATGGGAGTCCATCTTGATAAAGGCGAAGCCACGATCAGCTTGGAAGCGAGACTCTACAACGAAGCCAAAGTTTTGGAATAGAGGAACGACATCGTTTGGTGTGGTGTACGGGGTCAAGTTGCCGACATATACAGTGGCCTGCCAGTTAGGAGTCTGGCCCAGGATAACATCGTAGCTAGCGACACCGTGGGTAGGAAACTGATGGTGACCGTAGGGCGTAGTTGGGGTGAGGCCCATAGCCTGCATCGCCTGTTGCTGAGCCATCGATGGCTGTCCTTTCTGGTTGGCCCAGTTGCAGCGAATAGCACGGGAGCCGAGCCACTCGCCATCCATGGAGCTCAGGGCTTTCTCGGCCTCGGAGCGGTCACGGAAGGCGACGAATCCATAGCCTCGAGAGCGACCAGTTTTCATGTCCCACATGACGCGAGCCTCAGATACAGAGCCAAAGGCAGAGAAGGCCTGCGTAAGAACTTCATCGTTGACTTCGTTGGAAAGGTCGCCCACAAAGATGTGGAAGTGGCCGGAAGTATCCTCCTTGCTCGAGGTGTTGGACTGATAGGCCCAGTTGACCCGGATTTCCTGTGTCTCGTCAGCGATTTGCCGCACTTGCGCTACTTCTTGACGGCCTGTACATACCGACTGATGAACTCGACGACCGTTGAGGGTCTGCATAGCACGATCAGCCGCGCCGGGGTCATCGTACTCGACAAATCCGTAGTTGAAACCCTTTGCCTGCAGGCCAGCAGCGTTAGCACAATGCGTTCATGGCAGGAGAGCGCAAAAGTAACGGTACATTTTTGTCCGGGATGATCTTGACATTCTGCACGTGGCCGGTGGTTTCAAAGATCTGACGAAGGACGTCCTCTGTTACTCGCTGATCGAGGCCACCGACGTAGAGCGCGCGCTTGTTAGGCTCGGGAGCTACACGTCGGAATCCGCCAGGGCTCGTAGGCGACATGATGCCGTTATTATCGCCTCTGGGAGAGGTCATGGACGTCGGAATAGGGTTGTTGTTGGTGGGGATGTGCAGGGGAGGAGGTGCGATTCCATTGCCAGAGCCATTCTGGTTGGGACCCGTGATGGGCTGAATTTGAGCTGAATTATCGGCCATCACTGCGGTGACTCTTTAGAGTGGTAGTCTTGATGAGAGTATTCCGAGCAGAGCTTGTCGTGGGTAGAGGAAGAGCCGCCGGGTGAGAGCGAACAGTGGAAGTGATGAAACCGAATTGTTGGTTGTTTGGTTAAATACGTCGGTAGCGGAGAGGGGCAAACAGGATGAGGCTCGAGACCAGTTGAATAACAAGTGCCCGAGTACTGAATAAACAGTCTCGCAGTCACGACGGGAACGACAAAAAGACTACGGGTAGCTTTTCTGTGAAATGGCCTTGCCAGTCGGTTACGCTTGGAGTACGTAGTGGTCGAAAGTCGATGGCAAAGGCGGTCGAGGAGGGGAGCTGGACGATTGGGTGCGTGGAAGAGCGATATCGAGGAGTTAAGCCGGCGTAGACAGATATGGAGAGCAGAGTCTCACAGACGATTTAAAGGCATTCGAGATGCAAGTAAAGAGACGCTCGACCGAGATGAGAGACAGATAACGGCAATTAAAAAAAAAAAAGGAAAGAATCAAATATCGTTTGGGTGACTGGTGGTGATGTGACGGGGTGGAAGGAGAATAAATTAAAGGGCGGCCTGAATGAGTTAGTGCGAGTTTCCGTAAGTGGGGATGCGGATGCTGAGTCTTTTTGAGGTTCTGTGGCTATAAACTCGAACAATGACCTTTATTTATTACTACTCCATAGCTACTAGTACTAACCTACCTCTATGCAACACTATATACGGATAGGCGTAGCCTTAATTGCCTGTACGGTGCTCTAGATCTAGGGCGGACAAAAAAAAAGTAACCGCCCCAGGCGGTTTTTATTATGGCTGGAGCGTCAACTTTTTTTTTTTCCACCGCGTGCTCGAGCACTGTTACTAGTGTCAGGCGCGCTGGGGTGCTACAGTACAATGTGCTGTAGAAGCCCATTCAGGGCGCTACATGCCTGCCTGCCTGCTTGCCTGCCTGCCTGCCTGCCTGCAGTAGTGTCGCGCCGGCGCGTTTACGCTTGCACCGTGCGCCCGCACTTATTATACATGAGTATTCTCTTACGAACCGGTCATATTCATATATTCTTATTAGTAGCTATTTTTTTCTCGGGCGCGCACGTATAAACTGACAGTCCCCGCGGGGGGAGGGTAAGAGGTCAGACGGCGCAAGGTCAGTACTTATCCCTGAGTCATGCTGTATGTGCTATAGCACTATGTGTACATGGCTCGCTCTGATATAGTGACCCAGCTTCACCAATGTCGCGCAGTACCACGTATATGCTCAAGTCTAGACTCGATACATGTTATATCTGAGCTTCCTGTTACTCGATTTCCCCGTAACCAGCTTTTCGTCAATATTACTTGATAGACTCGGGCGCAGTACACGCATGCACCTGTCATACATACCTACTTGTCACCTTTTAAACGCCACTAGGAGGTATATATGTACATACACCTCATCAGCAACCCTACCGCGACGATCATGCCTTATTATCATACCAGTACTAATGTAGATATGTACATGGGACTTGCCCTGATCAAGCACTAAATTGAATGTACTGCACCTCAGGGACCTCTACCAACCAACGCTAAGAACTGGTGACGGCTAGTAGTTAGTAGGTACCTCGCAGTCGTGCACAACTTTTCTCATGCCGGCGTTACTTCATTCGAATATGCGGCATCCTGTTCAACCCATCTGGTGTCATTTTTGATAAGCTCTTGAAGACTTCTGGCAGCTCCCTTGATGAATCTTGATATGCATCAACAATGATCTCGTCGGGTCCGAAGTCTTAGTTTCCCTTTTATGTTCTCTTGCTTCATCTTGCGCCTTGTCTACCATCATCGCCTTGGACCCTCCTGTCGATCGCTGCTCTGCTGCGTCGTCGTTTGCTTCGAGCCTTCAGCCCGCTTCATCCCATTTGTCGACACTGCTCATCCTGATAAAGCCGACCAGTCGACGCCGATCCTCCCTCCTCCGACGTCATGGAGAAGTTTCCCGAATTGATAGACACCTCCCACGGCGCCAATGTCAGCATGCGCTCCACGAGCCCATACAGGTCGCCGACGGGTTACTCCAACGGTAACGCCGCTCTCTCGGATCGCAGTGGGAGCTTCGCCGGTGTAAAACGAGAGAATGGGCACTACCATCATCAACCTGCCGGACTTGGAATCTCGTGGAATCACCACAATGGCGCTGCCAGGGGCCATGGCCGGCAAAAGAGTCTCAGCGACGCATTCCGCACCATTCGCGCCAGAAACGGCAGCATCAGCCAAAATGCCCACGAGATTGCTGATGCGCTCAAGGCGCCAGTATCTCCGAAGCTGATTGTATGTCGGACGCGACCCTTGGAGAGGAGGCACATCGTGAAGCTAATGGTGGCGTAGATACTTTGCATCACTTGGTACATGTCGTCGGCCCTCACGAATACGTCTTCCAAGTCTATCCTCAACGCCTTCAACATGCCTGCGACACTCACACTCGTCCAATTCGCGTTCGTTTCGACTCTTTGCATGGCTATGGCCTGGCTCGCGACCATCTTCCCCATTCTACGAACCAAAATCACCGCTCTTCAACATCCTATCCGCCCGCCCACCACAGACATCATCGCGACAACACTTCCGCTCGCCGCTTTCCAGATCGTCGGCCATCTCCTCAGCTCGAGCGCAACATCACGGATTCCTGTATCGCTTGTACACACAATCAAGGGTTTGTCACCCCTCTTCACCGTTCTGGCCTATCGATTCATCTACAACATTCGCTACCCGCAGGCGACGTACCTGTCCCTAGTCCCGCTGACGCTTGGTGTCATGCTCGCGTGCTCCGGAAAGCACGGCTTTGGCGGACAATTACTCGGTGTGATGCAGGCTCTGCTTGCTGCCATCATCTTTGTCACGCAGAATATATTCTCCAAGAAACTATTTAATGAGGCGGCCAAGGTCGAGAGCGGAGCGGCCGGTGCCAAATCTAAAAAGCTGGACAAGCTCAACTTGCTCTGTTACTCATCCGGCATGGCCTTTGTTCTCACGCTACCGATTTGGTTCTTTGCCGAGGGCATCACGCTGTTGGGCGATGTGCTGCAAGACGGCGCGGTCGAGCTGAGCAACAAGCCCAACGCCATGGACCACGGGAGACTGACGCTCGAATTTGTCTTCAACGGCGTGTTCCATTTCGGCCAGAACATTCTCGCGTTCGTGTTACTCTCTATGGTATCGCCGGTTACCTACTCCGTGGCCAGTCTGCTGAAGCGCGTGTTCGTCATCGTCCTGGCCATCCTATGGTTCCGCAGCCCAATGACGCCGCTACAGGGAATCGGCATCGCTCTGACTGTGCTCGGTCTATACCTGTACGACCGCACGAGCGAGAGTAATAAGGCCGATCGTCGCGCGCAGCTCATGACGCTATCCAACGCCGGCACGCCGCTGCTACCGATTGACGAGGGCTCAAGCCGTGGCAGAAACGGCTTTGCCATGCCTCCATCTCGCCCTATCTCTCAAGGCTACGGGTACTTTGGCTCTCATAGGGGCGATTCGAAAAAGACTGATGATTGAAGAGCCATTGAATGCGTCACGTTTCTATATTTCACATCCATACTCTTTGCTACCCGCCTAGGTAGATGATGATTTGCATATCTCTGGAAACGACTGAACTATGCGGCAGTCTAGGAGTTTATTGTTGATTTTGGCCCGTTTTCGGGAGCAACGTACTTTTATGAGCAGGGTGCTGTCAGATAAAAGCTGGATGTGTTGTGGCTGTGTAAAACTTCTTGGACCGCGTTGGACAGTAGGCTGCGCAGGCATCTTCGAACATACACCCTGTTCTGCTCAGGATTTCTTCAGGCGTTTAGACATCAAGAATATAGACAACCAGATAGAAGCAAGAAAAAAGATTGGTGTTGACTTGATCATCCAGCGCCGTTCCAGCATAGAGCCCGAGCACTCAAAGGTGCAGACGTGTAGTAAATATCCTGACGCACGCCATCACCTACATGGGATCGCGGATATGTACGTACTCCTCGTTCCATTCGCGTCTACACTCAACCCTGTCCAACCACCACGACTTCTCCAGTATACACCCCTACTCAATCAGCCACTCCTCCACCTCCACGCCGACGCTGCGCCCGATACCACGCACCACCTCCCACCCGACATTGATGCGCCACTTGCCCGAGCGGTCCATCACATCCCCTGTCCCGATGCGGACCAGTAGCCGCAGCCGCGCCAGCGTCGCCAGCGCCATGCCCACGTCGCCGTCCACGCCCGCCGCGCCGATCGCCGCCTGCTGCCCGCCTGCGCCAGCGGCGTCGTCGTCGATCCACTCCGCGCGCGCCGCCGCGAATATCGCCATCATGCGCTCCAGCACAAACGCGTGCGAGCCGAGCAGTTTCCGCGCGATCTTGCGGTGCTTCGACCGGCCGCCGCCGCGTGCCGCTGTGCCGCCGCCGCGCCGCCGCTTCCGCCCGTGGTAGAATGTGGAGAAGAGCGTGAGGTCGTGCTTGGAGGCGTTGTGCGAGGCGAGGTACGCGGCGAGCAGCAGGAGCCTGGCAATCGTCGGTAGTAGTGATGTTAACTCGGCGACGTTGCTGCCGCTGCTACTGCTGCTGTTGAGAAACGGATCGCGCGTTGCGGCGCTGCTCGGCGTCGGGCGCACGGAGATGATGCTCGGGTGGAGTAGCGACTCGTCCTGGAAGTGAACGCGCGCCGCGACGAGTAGCTTGGAGAAATCTTTGGGGGCGAGAGAGCGCGCGATGATGGGCGCCGTGAAGCGCGGCCACAGCGCGTGGCAGCAGTCGCGGAAGGCAGGCAGCGTGCGCGCGGCGGCGCGGACGAGCGAGTCGTGCACCGCGGCACAGAAGCGCGCCCACAGGTCCGCCGTCTCCTGAGCGGTTGTCACGCCGCTGATGATGGGCGGCGGCGGCGTGAGCGCTAGGATGCGCACGTACTCCTGCTTCGTGTACGGTGGGAAGTGCAGATTTGAGGAGCCGCCGGAGCGCAGGAAGCCGGCGGGTGGCGACGTGACGATGAAGACGCATGTGAGGCACGGTATCTACGGTGATTTTCGTTAGAAGCAATATATATAGCCAAACACTCGCTTCTTTAAGAGGATAAAATCTTACCATCTCAGAGAGACGAGCTAGCGCTGGGAGCAGCGTAGCAGGAGAATCGCGCTGCCTGTCTATGGAGTCGAGCACAAGCGCGAATCGCCATCCTGGTACGCTGCCCGCGTCTCTCAGTATGTCACCCAATGACACGGCGAGCTGAGCCAGCGACTCGCATCGTCTTGGCGCGAGATCCTCGGCTTCTGTCGAAACGGCCACCGATTGCACGATATGCTCAAAGAGCTGTCGGGCGGTGATGCACTGCGCCGCGTCGATGCGCGCATACTTGAGCTGCGGTGCCTTGCTGCAGAGCCGATCGAGGAGCGCCTGCGTCACGCAGGACTTTCCGGTCGCTTCTGAGCCGTGAACGACGAGGTTTCGGCAGGGGATGGCATCAGGCTGGGCGAAGGAGAAAGGAATAGTCAGCATACAATCTTTCAAGAGTCTTGCTTCACCGTCGACGTACGTAGAGTAGGCTGGCCAGTGACCGTATCTGGTGTTCACGACAAGGAAATTGCTGGATCACAGGCGTAAGAGTACTATCGTCCGGCAGTTTGAACAAGGAGCTCATGATTGTGCATGGCGTGGCTCAGTTATTGGTCGCATCGTCCCGTGTGGTGAAGCAGTAGCTGGCATCGTTGGTGCAAGCGAGCGTCGATTCTGGGCCGAGACGCGTTGACGCGTGCCCCGCGCGTGTAAGAGCGCCTAAACGGCGGGGCACGTCTCCTCCGAATGAAGAGATACAACAGGCCTTAAGAAAATAATCTCATCAGACAAGCTGGTCGAGTCTCTAAGCCTCTTATAGTTACAATTCAAAAGTATTGAGTCCAATACTCGCTCGTGTATCGGCAGGATACGGCCAATCAGCAGTTGATCCGGATCTGACTGCCTGTTAGTAGTTGCATCGAATCTCGAGAAGCCCAAAAATCACGGCTTTCACGGCTCAAATAGAAACTCGACGTGTCTTTTGCACAGCATGGTCTCGTCACTTCTTCGTGGTATCTAAAACAATCAATATTTCTATACAATCCCAAATGACTCAAGGGAATAACGCCGTCGCCATGCGTCAATCTCAAAACAAAACAAATTTCGGCTCTTGCCTCGCCCACACATCTGTTCCCGTCATCTTTCTCTTCCACTGCTGCCATTCATTGAGCACCGCCAACAAATTTTCCTGTAGCACATCAGCATCCCATTCGGCCCGTAACACGCCCGCGGCCGCTAATGCTCCAACGCCAACATGTGGTTTTCCCGGTGTCCGTATAAAGATGCGTCCATCTTCATCTACCCAGTCGCGGTCGATGTCTTGCTCAATGTTGCGTGTGAGGCCCGCTACGTCTTTGTCCATAATGCTCGCAATTTGCAAGTCTCGCGAGGATAGAGCCGTGAAAACGTCATTTGCCCCCAAGGGCGACCCGCCGAGGATCTCTGCATTGCGGAGAGCATCTTTAAAGGCGGTCGTCCACGTGTCCAACAAGTCGATCAAGTCCAGTACATCACGCCATACTAGGCTGGTGTTACCTTGTGAGGGTTTATCATTGAGGAGATACTCGTAGATGGACGGCCAGATTGAGTTCATCCCTATAAAGAGACTCCCTATAACATGCAGCTTCGCAAGCACAAGAGGTGCCAGCTTAGCTGAGCAGCTCCCAAGCCCGCACATCACAGCTCGCAGGACGTTCCTGACACCAGCTAGATCCGCCTCCGTTAAGTGGTACGTGTTGACATGCATTTCCAGCCGATGCTTGACAGCGCCAACATACACGTCAAGAAATAGGTACGCCATCGTGTCTCTAGAAATAGCTGCGCCCATGATCGCAGGCAAAACTTTCCACATGACAAAGCGCGTGATGCGTTTGTCCTCAGCCATGCCTCGCTGCAGCATCTTCTTCTCCTCTGCCAGGTGATTCGCGATGACGGCCCTTTTAAAGTTGTTCAATAGGAAGTAGAACGCTCGCTGCCCCGCCGCCTTGGCACCATCCTCATCGCCTAGGCGCAGGCCATACGAGACCATGGCAGCGACTTGCAGCTGAGGATCCTCTTCCGACGGGGAAAAATCTTTGCTAATTTGGTAGTAGAAGCTGTCCAGTGTGCAAAAGTCTGAGCCATGTGTTCGAATTAGCGCCACAATTTGGCGGGCAAAGATAACATAGGGCACGTGTATGACGGGCTGCGAAGATAACGATTTCAAGTCATCCCTCATCTGCTCCATCACAAGCTTCATTGCCTTAGAGTACTCCGTGATCAGAGAGTCTTTTGTGCTGGGACCCGCGTCGGCGATCGATTGGCGCAAAGTCGAGATGGCATATTCAAAGAGCGCGCGATTGGCTCCGTAATTAGGACTGAGGGTGTGGCCATCGTTGTTGGTCGGCACAAATTTCTCACCACGGTGGCGCAACGAGTCGGCCAGTTGACCCTCGTATGCCAGATAGCCACTTGGTCTGACCAGCATCAGCAGCCAGAGCTCGCACAGCGTAATCTTGATCTCCTCGAAATCATCGATACCAGCTTTAAGCAGTTTTATCACCGCCAAGTCGAGATATTGTCGATGGTCCAGGTCCAACTTGTGTGCTGACCCTTCAAAAAGTCCATATTTTCCCCGCTTGAACAGATCCTCCAGTCGAATAAGCCCGCCGCCGATCAGACTAGCAGCGAGCTGGACGGCCACTTCAACACCTTTCTCCATACCTTCGGCATTTACAAAGGCTGCTTTCCCTGAGCCTTGCGGCGAGGACCCTCTTGACAGCATACACCGTACCATGGAAAAGTAAGACCTGGAAATTTCTCGGTCCAGTAGCAGCAAAGCGTCGTCCGCTTGTGCGGAATCGAGAATCTGGCTCTCACTTTGCTGGCTTTCTTCATTCTCTTTGAACTCGGCGATGCGACTCAGGAATACTCCCAAGGTCGATATGGCTGCCCTGAGAGTACTCCGTTCAAGTTCCGGTGGGTAAATGGTAAATTGCTTGTATACGTACTGAAGCTGCATGGTATTCAGACAGAGGGTAGCGGCCTCCAGGTCGGCAGCATGGTTCATGACATCCAAAGACGCGGAAACAAATGCGTGGAGCACATCACTAGCGGTTCCCTTATTGGTTGAGATCATCGAGCTTATCATGTCCTCGCTGACAGTATGACGAACTTCGTTTGGCAGGGCCATGAGCTGCTGCTGAATGTCTGCCGCCGCCGAATCAAGTTGCTCGACCATTTCTTGATGAAAGCTGTTGCGCCAGAGACGAAACGGTTTGAAAGCTGTCGACATTTCACCCGTTGCGGTGATGAAACGGGATAGTTGTGTCCAGCAGCGTATGTTGATCAGGCACGCTTCTTTGTGCGAAGCCTTCGGCTCAACAAGTCCCCTCAAAAGGCCGACAGAGGGACGTGATTCAGCCGGCGCCGCCCAGAACAGAGTTGCCAGGAGATCGTGATGGTTCCTTAGGGCAGCCAGATCTCGCTCGTATACCTTCTGCTCCTTTAAGTGCTGTCGATTGTGGTTCGGCGTCATCCGAAAGACTATGTTGCTGATGTATGCCTTGGTAGCTCCTTCTGCACGCAGCTTCCGTATGCTAAGCGCGAGCATCTTTAGGAAAATATGGAAGCATTTGTCCTCGGGCCCGACAGCCAATGAGGGTCCGTCGTGAAGGCTGCTCAAGAATGTCGGAGAAGAATTCACCTCTTCGTTACGCAGGTGCTCCAGGTTGTGCGAACTGAAAAAGTCAAAGATGACATTGATGACGCTTCCGCTGCGTCGCCACCCCCATTGCTGCACAAGATAGTGGCATCTGCTCATGAGCGCCCTACAGTAGCTATTGAAACTGGTAGACTGTCTCGTCTCCTCGCCATATAGCTTGAAAACTTGTCGAAGCAGTTGCTGGACAATAGTCCAGCCGTCAGTTGTGGCCTCGTACCGTCTTCCCAGAACCAGAACTCCAGAGGCAGAGAACTCTGTCAGGGGCAGTATAGTAAAGACTGTCTCCCAGATGCGCTCATACGTCTGCGCGTCCGGTTCAGTAATGCGGTAGTGTTCCTGTAGTGGCTGTTTCAAGACATCCCAGAACGAGCCGCGCAAGATGCAACTGACGTCGAGAACTTGCATAACAAGCACCCAGGAATGAAAAGCGGTCGCGTCTTCTCGAAGCCCTCGCTCGCGTGATCTGTTTGTCTGTAGCTGCACATAGGCATCCTTCAGTTCCTCGATGCCCAGAAGCAATAGATTCGACATTGAGGCAGAAGACATCTCTCGCAACAGCTCTTCGATCTGAAACTTTTCCGTCATCAGTTCATCACATTCGCCGCATATTAAAAGTGACATGAAGACAAGGATAGTCAGATGATCGTACACCTTTGCTACCGTTTGACTTGTCGTCTTTGGTAAGCTACGAGTCGAAATGAGGCTGCCGATACGGTGAAAACAACTACGGACACAGCTCAGGACTCGTGCAACGAAGGATGTAATGTCGTGTTCAGTCGAGAAGCTCAAGGCCGAAGTTGAATATCTCGAGATAAATTTCGATGCCTCAGTAACGGTTGATGTTCCAGATGAGCTCGGGGGTTCCAGCCTCTCGATTTCTTCAACAATGAGGTCAATCACAATGCCCAACTCAGATGATGTCTGGTCATTCCATTCGCTCCAGCGACAAGAGTGTCTACCGAAGTCGAAAGTGACGCGAGGTCTAGTAGCCAGCAGGACCGGCTTCTTCGAATTGCGCTGGCACTCAGCAATGATACCACTACCAAGAAGGGTTGTGTGGTGAAAGAAAACGCCCGCATCGAGCGGAAAGACTTCAAAATGCGATGTGTACTGAGTTCCATACGGGCCGAGCCCACCAAGCTTTCCAGTCCCTCCGGCACTCGCGTCTGCACTTGCATTGATGGCGCGCGATTGCTCAGGCTCAATTTCGATTACGTATGATGTGGGTAGGGGATCCGTAGCATGGCTGAATTGTGGTGCCTCAACATCGACTCGAGCTGGTTTCGTGACTTTCCTCCGCCTTCTGGGTTGGGCAGGCTGCTTTCTCGACGGAGAGTTCTCCGATGTACGTTCTCGGTCGGGTTTTCGCAAGCTTGCACTCATGAGTCTGTCGATGCTCAACTCTGACTGCGTTTCGGTCGGATCAACGGATGATGCGCGATTACTACCGCGAAAAACCCTGTCGAGAAACTTTTTTTGTCTATGGAATGCACGCGGAGCAATTCTACCGACATCTTCGGCTTCCAGTAGAGCTGGGCGAGCAGGATATAGGTTGACGGACGAAGCTGACAGCATTCCCGTTCCCGTCAAACTCTTTGACCGACCAACCTGCTCAGGAGCATCACGACTTGCATCGCAGACGATGTTCACGGGCGGCAGTGTGATTCCAGAGCTTCCCGACGGCAGGTACCGGGAAGGACCTCCATCGCTCCTATGCTTCACAAACTTTCGAGCACTTTTCGGGATCGGGGTTGATAACCTAGGAGGCCCGCGAGAAGTTCGAGGCTTGTTATTGGCACTCAGCACCAGGGGCTTTCGCGCCGAATGTTGATCGCGCTTGTTCCGCCCGGCCGCAGTCACTTCTCGCCTTTGTGGTATGGTCCCAGCTTTCCAGTTGTTGAGAGAGGAAATCGCATCAATATGGTCCTTGCGAGACGCAAGCTGGATAGACTTTCTTGATGGGCTACTTCTTCCTTGATTGATCCTTCCTTTGGCTGTTCGTGCCGCAATTCTCAAGAAACGTGGCGCGCCGGGTTCGATCACATCGAGTACACTGAGAGGTTTCGCAGCAGCTCTTGAAGCGGGCTTTCGCCGTTTTACGCCCGTGACACTCTGCAAAACTTTCTGATGGTACGCCTGTCGCTGCAGTGGTCCAGTATGTGAGGCGGATTTGGCTCGGTCGAAAGACTTGGTGATCTTTGGCTGCTTCAACTTCGAAAGTGATCGTACAACAGGAAAATCGCCTGTGTTCGACCTGCGCAACGCGTCTTGGGTTTTTCGCCGCGCTTTTTGGCCGTCATGCATATTGTCGATGGTGTCATATTCCATCACAGATCCGTCATCCGAGGAGTCCTCAATTATAGTAGTAGATGTTTCATCGGGTATCAAGGCAAGGTGGGTTTGAGTGTGGTTTAATTCTCTTGTAGCGAGTTGCGGACGTCCGACGTCCTCTCCGTCGCCGGTTTCCTCCTCGGACTCGTCAAAGAACCACGGCGAGACATTCGAGGATGCCGGCTTGCTCGCGGTTCTCGACTGCGCTACCCCACGTCGGATCTCCTTCACTGGGCTGCGGTGTTGTTGTCTTGTCTGCAGATCCTTCTGCGCCTTCTCTCGGCTTGCCTGCTGGTCCAAACGAAGCCATGATGCCGGGAAGACTCCCTTGATTCGCTTTCCTATTCTGCTCATGTAGTCTTGCTTTGTACTGGAAGCTTCATTTGGGCCTTCGTTTAGCTGTCGTAGTGACGTCTCAACAGAACTCTCATCTTCCGATGATGAGCTATGGGCTATCGTTACAATAGTCTTTATCGGAGATAAAGTCCCCGTCTGATCATGGTTGAGCTGCAGCCTCGGAATAGGAGGCAAGGGTCCGGAGGTCATGTTGGCCGCAAAAGAATGCGGACGCATCCCTCCTTCTGGTCCATTCACGTCCACATCAACGGGATCACTGTCCGCGACATCCATCCTTCTCCTTTTGCGAACAGAGGAGCCGGATGCCGGCACATGTCGCTTACTCGCAGGCGTCGTGCGGGGCTTGCTCTGGTTCAGCAGCTCATGGAGCGCAGGCAAGTCCTGGTCGGGGATGCTGGTATTGTCCGTGTCTTCTTGAGAGCTTCCCCGCAGACTTGACTTTGCATGGCGCACCCACGGAGAGGTCTTGATTGGCGACGAGGAAGGCAGATCGAACATGTCTTGGTCAAGGCCGCCGTGCGCCTCGTTGCTGTCCAGCACCTGGCTCGACATGTTGAGCTCTGGGAGCGATGTTTCCTGGCTGTCGTCCTGGAAATCCCCGTCGTGCACATTTTTATCCGCAGCTTCTTTAGCCTGTGTCATTGCCATTTGAACCGGCCGCATGCCGTGTTTGCGAATGAGGCTGCTGTACTGTGCGCTCTCGAGGAGGTAGGGATGTTCCTGGATCGGTTTTCGCGGCCGCAAGGAACGCTCCAGACGAATCGCTTCGCGCTGCATGTCCTGTTCGGTGACTATTGTATCCAACTCCTGGCTGGGCAAGGCAAGAGGGTTGCTCAGTGACGCATCGGACGTAGGCAATGAGGCGGCATCGCGGGGCGGGTCTTCGAATGTGGTGTGTAGTCGATGATCTAGCTCGATACAGATTTGAACTCGGTTCCGCGAGGGTGTTTCTGTTGTTGATCGCTCTGTGGCTCGGCCATCTCGCGTATCGTCCAATAGCATGTGGTTCAGCTCCGGCAGCCCGTCCACGCTCCGTGCCGACGACAATGGCGATGAGCTTAGAGAGCCACTTGGGCTTGGACAAGTTTTCGGCAAACAGTGAATTTGGCCAGCTCCGGCGTGATCCTGTGAGCCTCTAAACTCCCATATATCATCCAAGCTCGCCGCGGCGGCTGCATGAGCGGGCGTCACAGCAGCGTCTGGCTCTGCAGCAGGCTCGGAGCTGTCAAACGCATCGTCGTCCTCGGAGTCCGGAACCTCCCCCAATAACTTCCAGTCTGCCATGGTTGCCTATAGCTCGTCATGATACGTTGAGTTGTCTTGCATCTGCTTGGTCTGATTGCAAACTTTCACGCCATTCTCGATTTGAGGCGCTGCATTGACTCAACGCAGAACTGCTTCGCTAACGGTACATCACGTCAAGTTACAGTGGATCGTCACCATACAGACGCGCTGGAGGCTTTAGTAGGGACGCGTTCCGTATCAAGGGTCATTAGGTGGTCTCGGGCCCCTAATCTAGTTAGCAGGTACTAGGTACTAGTTAGTTTACCAGGTGAACGAAAAATTAACGAGCGAGTTACCCGTGTAAAATCGGTGGCAGATGGTAACTAGTACCTACAGTACTTGTATACAGTGTTCATAGCGTGTCTCTATAGTACCTACTAGGCAAGGGGTGAACAAAACAAACTGCCGACTCAGTAATGGTAGAGACAAGGGTGAAGCGGCAGCTTTTTTTGGCCACTGCATATCAGGTAGTATGTAGTAGTACTGCATACAGTACTGTATGTGACTGGCATGTTCGTGGACATACGCCAGCAGAAATCGTCGCGAGCACCCCCAATTCACCCACCCTATACTCGCCCGAATTCGCTTTCCATCTCCTGATCCGGGCCTTCATCTCCGCTTCCATAAATCCAACTTGGCCGTCACGACAATCTCAAAATGGGTGGTGCCATGGAGCGAGCTCTGCCGCTGGCCCTTGCCGCCTTTTGCGGCGTCGTCGGCGGTATATCATCCGTGTTCCTCCCAAGACTCAACGGCCGTCGTCTTGCTAAGTTGACTCGCCAGGCTGTTACACATTTCAGCCGATGCTCGCTCCTGACGAACGGCTACATAGCTTGTCCAAAACATCGCAAGCCGATGCCCCCAAAGTGTAGGTGATACCCCTTCACCATTGTCCAGCCTTACTGACGCCTGATTGTCAAGTCCTGACCCTTTGGGAGGTGCATCTCCCCCGTCATCTAACGCAAAGCCTAGAAACCTGGGCTGAGATTGCGCTTTTGCGTTGGCATATCCCAATGAATAATCATCGCATTAGATTATTAACAAAGATGAACATGGAGTGGCAAATATTGTAATTGATTTCAACATGTACTTTACTGTTAACGACCTATGTATTAGAAAAGCAGCCAATCCTCTTCTAACACTACCAACACCCCCGAATGCTATGTTTTGAAGGTACTATCCGCCCATGCATCGGAACAACAACTTCAGGAAAAAGACAGAAAATCTTTATTTTACAAACAAATTGTCAAATCATACATGCGACAGACGCGCCGACATATTCACATGAAGGGAGCCTCGAGGCCATAAAACAACTTGTCGAAATCAATCGTGTTTAGGTCCACCGGCCCTTCTAGCGCCTGCCATTGCTGATTCGTGATGCATGGAATGTCTGGCTCCGCGACCAAGCACTGGTAGGGCATGTTGCCGCGATGTTCCACTCGGCCGGCCGACTCGGGCGTCATAGGCATGGCGGCTGGCTGCGGCGCAAATATCCGGAGAGCCGGGTGATTCGGCGTGTGGCGCCGCAATACCTGGACCGACAGGTCTAGCAGCTTGACGCCCATGAAGGACTTGTCCTTGGCCTCGTCCATGATGCGCCAAGACTCGATGAGATGCGAGTCGTTGACGGCCGTGCTCTCGTTCTGCTGGCCGAGGCAGGCGTTGAGCACCAGCGCTATGCTTGCCAGGAAGACGCTGCGCATAAGCACAATGGAGCGCAGGCGTGTGGCGGAAAAAGGAAGGCTCTCCGTCTTGAGAAACTTTTCCATGTGGATAATCATCCGGGCGGCGGCCATGCAGGCCTCGTACGAATACGCGTAGGCCGGCTCGACGGATCCCCTGGCCAAGAACGGGAGATGTAGTTTACATAGGTGTCGATAGACGAAAAGATTGAGCGTATAGCGTTGTATCGTCACCAAGGGGTGTCTTCTTCGGTCCGTCGGTGGTAAGCTGCTTAGAGTTGTGTTGTCCATGGAGAAAAAATCGGGAAGTTCCCGCATATATGTTCTAAACTTTGCATCCATTTCCATGACGAACTTATGATCTGACGTCTCTGAAGGGAAGCTGTAGGCTCGATCCTTCTCAATCATGTCTCGACAAAGCTCAGCTAAGCGGATGCGATAGATCAAAGAAGACGCATCGGTGGGCTCGATCAAGGGACGTCCGATGACGGGCTGACCGTCCACTATATCAACGCCGTCCACGTTGGACGGTTTACGAACATGCGTGTAGTAGGGATCAATGGTGAAGGCCCCTTCTTGCGGGAACGCAAACTGAGTGATCATCCTACGACAGATTAGCGGCATGTCTTTCGTGTGACGAGAAGAGAAGAGAGAACAAATGAGTCGGAAAAAACAAATAGGCTCATAACGTACCAGTCTGTAGCGACAATGAACCACCAAGTCCTCCTGCTCATCTCCATTCGGAGACTCCCCACGCTGGGTACATCCCTTAAGTTGGGAGCGTCGATCCGGTGTAGTGAGAGCTCTCGCGCCATGCCGATAGAGCGAGCAAGAATACTCCGCGCGCGGGAGGTGAGGCCCTCGAGGTTGCAAAAGACGTAGAACTGAACAATCATGGCATGTACACACTCCAGAGACACGTGTCCGTTGCGCTGTGCATGATCGGTCACGTCGAGAGTAGCCTTGATCCACCACGGAGCCTGAGCCCTCGCCTCTTCGGCGGTGCCGTGGAGGAGCCTGGCGTCATCCTTGGCTGACCATGAAAAGGTTGCGGCCGCGCAGATGCCGGTGAACAAGGCCATAATGCCGATGTCGACAACAGAATTGCTGTCGAGGCAGTCGTAAAGCTGCTCAATCGAGCTTGTCAAGGTTGGGACGTGGAAGACGTGGTGAAAATGATGAATGTCACAGATGTACTTTTGCAGAATGATGCGGGCTTCCTCGCGGCGGGGCAGCCAGATACACCTCGTCACCTCGTTTGAGGCGAAGGAGAGAGCGGATGGATCATTTTGCAGTACGAAACTGCCCTGCCTGGCGATGCGACGAATAGGACAAGTACGGAAAGTGATGGAGTCGGAGAGCGACTCAGTCTGAGAAGAGAACAGGTCAGTGTGAACAAAAACTACATGGAGCTGAAGCTTGCAAGGATGTGGAGTGTTGTGAGTTGAGAGAAAGATCACTCCCTGCCTTGCCTGATGAGGAGAGAAGAGGGGAGAGGGGGGTGCGAACCGGGCGGCTGGAAGGGATGCTGATGCTCGCATTGTTCTGTAGCATCAAGATTTCTTGTAATGGTGCGAGCGTAGGAAGTTCCTTGATGTACATACCAGCATGGTGTGGCGTGTGAATGACCGCTCAAGCCGTAATGCATCGTCGGTTATTTTCTGGAGTTGTGGCGACATTGGTGAGGCTGCGGCATCTGCCGGTGATGACGACTCTACAGGACAGCTGTCGCCACCCTGGGCTGACCTGCTCTCCGTTCCATCCCTACCTTGCGAGGCAATAAGGGCCTCAAGCTTCTCTAGGCGGGCCAGCAACTCGCTGTTGGGCACATCTCTGGGCGCGGCGGACCGCTCAAACTCGCCCGCGCCGCGGGCCGCGGCAGACGTGTTGGCGGCGGCGGCAGTAGGCGGCAGCGCGGCTTCAAGGGAACCACGACGGCGGCCGATTGCATCTCCTCGATCGTGTCTAGATGGTGCGACACTGTGAGCAGGGCTGATGGTAGGCTCTCTGCCCGTGGCGTTGGCGGCAACGGCGAGCCTCGCCTTTGTCGGGGCCGCAACGGCCGTGGACGGTCCCTCGTGCTCACAGACGACTCCACGACACGTGCAGTTGGTGCAGGGGAAGATGCGACTACAACGCAATTTGCGCTGCCTGCACAGCTTGCAAGATATGGGCCGCTGTCGCGGCTGGCGGCCCATGCTGAGGAATGCTGATGTTACGATACTTTGTGTCTGGCGCCCTTTCTTGTCCTTGTTCTTGTTCTTGTTATTCTCCTTGTTCTTGTTCTTATTCTTCGTCTTCTTCGTCTTCTTCGTCTTATTCTTATTCTTCGTCTCCTTCGTCTTCTTCGTCTTGTTCTTCTTTTTTCCTCCCCTAAGAAACCCTTTTATTTAGACCTCCCTCGAGAATCAAATTAAACCCAATTATAGAGCGAGTCGGAGGGTGAGATCGGATCTCCGCGTGAAGCAAAATATGAGGCTTTAGAATGTTGTAGTATAGACGTGCATGAGGGAAAATCCCATGGGGACCAGTCGGAAAGTCCGCGGTATTTTGTGACAGTCCCGGCGTAATCGGCGCCTCGGGGCCCGCAGCAGGGTTAGCACCTGCGCTTTGGGAGTTGCCACCTGGGCAACCTTATTAATAACCCTCCCTGCGCGCCTGCGTTGCCGTAGTCTAATGAGTCTGTTGACAGGTAGTTATCGGCACATGCACATGAAAAGAGTAAGGCCGGGGAGTACAGACATTACCTGGTTAGGATATCAAAGTCATGTCAAATCGAGAGATCGGTTCAAAGCCGGCCACTACCTACACTGGATGCAGGTAGTGGCGTAAGTAAGTACTTCACAGGTTGTCAGATGCCCGAATGTCTCGGTAGCGCAGCCTCTTGACAGTGTCTTTGATCTAACTCCGAACCCCCCACCTCCGAATGCAGACGCACACTGTGTGTGATATTCTAATCACTGTATGCACATACTGTACTTGTACTTAAGTGCTGTATTCAGGTAGCGTTCATTCTGCCATCACCAGCAGGATATGTATGTGTGCATGCACGTATCGTTACCACCCAATACGATTTCCGAGAGGCCCCTCCCGATTCCGTACGTATCAATCATCTACATGATGCGATAAATCATGCTGGATTGCATATCATTTCACACAGAGCCAACGCGAGACTTGACCGGCCCAAAAAAAAATTAAGTACAGCGCAACCCAAAAAAAGAGGAGACCATGGCAGGGCTACGACAGCGATTGAGAAGAAGGACGACAATTCCCCGCGGAGAACTTGACCTCCATTCTACCAATGCGATGCCTGTCAGCATCAGGCCGATACCTAATACCTATGACAAGCTGTCCCGTCGCCGTGGCACTTGACCCGTTCGCTTCGTTGGCTTGGATTCTTGCCATACCCAAACTATCAGCGCCTACTGGTGCCGGCAATCGGCGGCACAAGCCTCCGCATCCCGCAGTTCGTGGGGAGCATGCCCTCCTCTCGAAGGCAGTATAGCGTCCTTGTGAAGCTTTCTTCCATCTGCTTTGCATACGATACCGGTCCTGCGTTGTGGGCAGTCGCCGAACCCGGAGACCTCGACAGCCTGTCAACACAATCGAGACGCCTTACTAAGTGGGCAAGAGCAGCAAACTGTCGCTAATCCCACTGCTGGCCGAACAATGTTGGCTCGATTATTACATGGAAGTCGATTCATCGCTGAAAAGTAGCTGCGGGGATATTTTCTTTCTCTTCTTATTTTCTGCTTGACTGCGACGCACGCCCATTTTCCATTTCGGGCTCAAAGTCGACGCTCGACACCGTCTCAGGGCCAACGGCTTCTCGTCCTGTCCCTCTTCAGACAAAATAGCACGTACAGGTCAATACGGGGACGTGGGTGGCCTTGTGCTTCGTTATGGCCGAGGTCTCCTCTGACGGTAAAACTGCTAGCCCTTTCGCAAGATCCCTGCCAGCATCCGTTGGATGTCTTCCCAATGACTTCAGCAATAAAGATCTGGAAGGTGGTTATTCAACGGAAGCACCCGATTCTGCGACACGACTACCCGGTCGGGACTCCGAAGATGATCCCGAAGTAGTAAATTGGAATGGTCCGGACGACCTCCAAAACCCGCAGAACTGGGCCTTTCGCAAAAAACTCTCTGTTGTCACCATAGTCTCCATCATTACCTTTCTCAGGTACGTCGGCTCTACTTCCGAATGTGCTCGATACCCCTTCTGACGATCTCGTAGCCCAATGGCCTCTTCCATCATTGCCCCGGCTACCGACCAGATCATGGAAGAGTTCCACTCCACCAGCCCCGAGCTCGCCTCCTTTGTCGTCTCCGTCTACGTTATGGCCTACTGTGTGGCACCGCTCATCATTGCACCGCTCTCCGAGATGTACGGCAGAAGCCCTCTCTACCACTTCTGCAACATAGTCTTCGTCGTCTTTTCTATAGCATGTGCTCTTTCGCCCAACCTCGGTGCCCTCATCGCTTTACGCTTCTTGGCGGGTGTCGGTGCCGCCGCTCCCATCGCCATCGGTGCTGGTACTATTGCTGATGTCACGCCTGCTGAGAGTCGCGGCAAGATTATGGCAGCTTGGCTGTACGGTCCTATATTCGGTCCCATAGTGGGCGCTCTCGGTATGTGTTTCTAGCCTTGAAGACGAACATGAGCCTTGGCTGACGCCACTTCTCTGCTTAGCCGGGGGCTATCTTGCGCAATCAGCAGGTTGGCGGTGGACTCTGTGGCTAACAGCCATTGCTGTAAGTCTGCCGACCCCCAAATAACGAATTGAGTGTTTGTCGGTGAGGCGGCCTGTTGACAACATCTTATAGGGTGGCGTCGTCACTGTGTTGTCCTTTGTCATATTGCGGGAGACATATGCACCAGTCATCTTGCAGAAGAAAACAGCCAAGCTTCAAAAATCGACTGGGAACCCAAACTTACGGTCAGCACTTTCGACGGGTCTCGGCCCCAAGGACTTGTTCTACTTGGCTATTTTTCGTCCGACAAAAATGTTGCTATTCTCACCTATCGTTCTACTACTTTCATTGCAGATGTTGGTCGTCTACGGATACCTATATCTGATATTCACGGCCATACCTCCACTTTTCAAGCAGAAATATGGCTTCAATCCTGGAAATACTGGTCTGGCATACATCGGTCAGGGTCTTGGGGCATCTGTCGGATTACTCATCACTGGTTACTTGTCCGACCCCATCGTCACTCGTCTGGCGGCCAAGAACGGCGGCGAGAGAAAACCAGAATACCGTATTCCACTTGTTCTGGCGGCAGCCCTGGTGCTTCCTATCGGCCTTTTCTGGTTCGGCTGGACAGGACAGACACAACAACATTGGATATTGCCCATGATTGGGCTATTCATCATTGGCGTAGGCATGACACCTTTCATTGTAAGTACGGCCCTTGTATCTCATGGAGTAGTCGATTGACCAGACCAGACATCTGCTACAACATACTTGGTAGATGCGTACACCACGTACTCTGCATCAGCCGTTGCCGCCAGTTCTGTTGTGCGCTCTTTTGGTGGCGCCTTTCTTCCACTTGCGGGTAGACCAATGTTCAACGTCTTGGATCTTGGATGGGGTGCTTCTGTACTGGCGTTTATATCGCTTGCATTGGCTCCGGTGCCCCTCGTATTCTTCTTCTATGGCGAGCGCATTCGAAAGACGCGATTTCTAGGTGTTCAATTTTAGTCGGCACGATATACCATAGCATATTAGAAAGAGCGATTGTAGAAACTTTGACCTAGAATTTTGAAAGGGCGTCGTATGGGAGCAACTATCATGCATACATACATGCTACTTGATAACTTGCCATTATTGTCTCTGTCACGGCGTGATTGCTAGAGCCTATGACAAGGGGTGGTGAATTGCACACAATATCATCAGTGGGTCATTGGCCATCGGAGCAAGCTCGCTTTTCTTGTCAGCACTCCGTCACTGCCCGAGCCTAGGAACCTTAAGAAACAAGCTAGAATTCCGGTATCGAGAGTCAATGTAGCTAATTCTATCGTGTACCGGTAGCTTTGGTGACTGAGCATGTTTCACAGTAATCAGAAATATCTTTGACGCTCCCAGTCTACAGACTGTTGTTGGCCGTACAGTCCGGGATACTCATCAATTGACCAATCAGAAGCCGTATTATTCCGCATCACTCGACACGTGACCTAAAATCAGGCCAGTTCAACTTAGTCATCCGTGGAGCAAGGCCTCTCTGCCAAATAGTAAGAAATCGAAGGATTGCCAGAACCTAAAGAAGAGCCCCCAATCCTATCCATTTTCCCGCTCCCATAAATCGAGAGAGAGCTTCCCCCAAAAAGGCCGACGCGCCATTCCGACTCTCTTTTCGAAGCGACGAACTGATACCTGATCGACTAGGAAAGGTAATAGAACAATGCTCCGCACACAAGCCGCCAGTGTCCTGCGCCGGGCCGCGCCCCGTGCCTGCTATTCCACCCAGGCCCTGTCCAACCCGACGCTCAAGAACATTGAGAAGAGATGGGAGGGGATGCCCCTGCAGGAGCAGGCCGACCTCTGGATGTCCCTCCGTGACCGCATGAAGGGCAGCTGGACCGAGCTGACCGTCCAGGAGCAAAAGGCTGGTATGTAGCTTGTCCTCTGAGTCGTTGCCCTGAAAATACCGCCCGTTCCTCGGCTGGCCGAGGTTGAGTGCTGGCCGATGACCACTACGACCAACGGCCGACAACTTCGATTGCAGAACCTGTACATACCGGTTGGTGCTTTAGAGCTCCAATTGGGAGTTTTGGCTTTTCAATTGCTTAGTTGAACAGAGGGTCTGTCTCTGTCTAACCAGACATTACGCACCATTCGGTTACATCATATATCACACATCATGGGATGACATTCTCAGATATTAACATGTCTTCTTCTTGCCATTAGCCTACTGGATTGCCTTTGGTCCCCATGGACCTCGCGCTGTCGACCCTCCCGGCACAAACGCTCGCATCGCATGGGGTGTGCTCCTCGGTGTCGGCGCCTCTCTCGCCATCTTTGGCGGCATCCGCGCCGTCGCCAAGCCCGGCCCTGCCACCATGAACAAGGAATATCAGGAGGAGTCTAACGAGTTCCTTCGCGTACGTCAGCTCATTTTATCTCTCATGTCTTGCAGAGCAGTATATGCTAACGTGCGCTTCAGGGCCAAAATGCCAACCCGTTCACTGGCATCTCCTCGGAGGGATACACTGGCAAGGGCCAGGTCCAGTCCCCCTCCAAGGGCCCTTGATTATATAATTCGAAGAACTCTTAAAATAAAACCCTTTGCGAGGCCGCACTCTCACCCTGTTTCTACTGTTTCCTTTTGTCTTAGAAGTGCGCACGGCGGAACGGGAATCTTGAGAAAAGAGAAAGAAAAAAGGGACAGACGTCGGGATCTTTTCTCATGTGTAATATGAGCCTAGAAGCGTTTCAGAGTAAAGCACGTCGTTTGAAGTGCCAGGGCTGGGGAGGGCTTTGTTTACATCAACATGACTCCGGAGGTGTAGATAACTGTACTACAATGATAACAAAAATTCAACAACCACAAAAAACTAAGCAAAACAAGAAGACTTCAGACTTTTTTTCTGAATTGTACCGTCTTTTGAGTATACACAAGTTGCGCGCCGCATTGGCAAAACGCCTCAATTGCTCGCCATGTACACACGCAAAAAAAAAAAAAAAAAAAAAAAAAAAAAAAAAAAAAAAAAAAAAAAAAAAGAAAAAAAGGAAAAGAAACAAAAC